>PVIH01000928.1:14924-279602 GCA_004025045.1 Sigmodon hispidus
ATCATTTTTTCTTACTGCTGAGTAGTATTCCATTGTGTAGATGTACCACAGTTTGTTAATCCATTCTTCAGTTGAGGGACATCTAGGTTGTTTCCAGGTTCTTGCTATTACAAATAATGCTGCTATGAACATAGTTGAGCTAATACCTTTGGAGTGTGAATGTGCCTCTTTAGGGTATACACCCAGAAGTGGTATTGTTAGGTCCTTGGCCAGATTGATTCTCAATTTTCTGAGAAACCGCCATATTGCATTCCAAAGTGGCTGAACAAGCTTACACTCACACCAACAATGAAGGAATGTTCCCCTTACACTGCATCCTCTCCAACATAGGCTGTCATCTGTGCCTTTTATCTTAGCCAATCTAACAGGTGTTAGGTGGTATCTCATAGTTGTTTTGATTTGCATTTCTCTGATGGCTAAAGATGAAGAGCACTTTTTCAGGTGCCTTTCAGCCATTCGTAGTTCCTCTGCTGAGAATTCCCTTTTTAGATTTGTACTCCATTTTTTGATTGGGTTATTCAAGGTTTTGGGCTCTAGATTCTTGAGCTCTTTATATATCTTAGAGATCAGTTCTCTATCACTTGTAGGGTTGGTGAAAATCTTTTCCCATTCTGTAGGCTGTCGTTTTGTCCTATTGACAGTGTCCTTGGCTTTGCAGAACCTTCCCAGCTTCAGGAGATCCCACTTATTGATTGTTGGTCTTAGTGTCTGTGCCACTGGTGTTATATTTAGGAAGTGGTTGCCTGTGTCAATTGGTAGAAGTGTATTTCCCACTTTCTTTTCTTTCAAGTTCAAAGTGGTTGGGTTTAAGTTGAGGTCTTTGATCCACTTGGATTTGAGTTTTGTGCACGGTGACAGGCTCGGATCTATTTGCATTTTTCTACACACTTCCATCCAGCTATGCCAACACCATTTGTTAAATATACTATCTTTTTTCCATTGAATGTTTTGGGCCTCTTTGTCAAAGATCAGGTGTTCATAGGTTTTTGGGTTAATGTCTGGATCCTCAATTCTATTCCATAACAAACAGAGTTGAAGAGATGGAAGATAGAATCTCTGAAGTGCAAGATCTGACTTTCAAACTCACCCAGTACCATTTCCAAAACCAAACAGCTAACAATATATTTCAACTACAGTTTCCTGTCCCTCCATTTCTCCCAGGGCCATAATTTCCCCCTTCTCCCCAGATTCATTCTCCTTCTGTTTCCTCTTTAGAAGAGAGTAAGCCACAGCCAAACAGGACAAAAATGAGATAAAATAAGACAAGATGAAAGCCCCCATATCAAGGTTAGACAGGCAACCCAATAGGAGGAAGAGCTCCAAGAGCAGGCAAATAAGTCAGAGACTCATCTACTCCTACTTAAGTGTCTCACAAATAACCAAGCTAATAGCTATTGCATATATTCAGAGGATCTGGTTCAGACCCACATCATCCCCATGCTTGCTGTTTCAGTCTCCCCGTGAGTCAATGTGAGCCCTGCTTAGTTGATTTGGTGGGCCTTGTTCTCCTGATGTCCTCCATCCCTTCTGACTCCTACAGTCTTTCATTCCTGTCTTCAACAGTGTTCCCCTATCTCTTAGTGAAAGGACTCAATGGAGAACTTCCATTTAGAGACTCTCTACATAATGTCTGGTTGTGAGTCTCTGTACCAGCTCTAGTCTGCTACAAGAGGAAGGCTCTTTGATTATGACTGGAGGAGCCACCAATCTGTGAGTGTAGCAGACTATCATGAGGAATATTTCCATTGATTATTATTTGTTTCATTGTTTATTTGTGTTTGATTCTAGGGTACGCTTAGGTCTCTGGGCCATCCAGTCCCTGGTTTTTGGCCATCCAGGTAGTATAGGGTATGCTCCCTCTCCTGGTGTGGGCCACATGTTAAAGCAGACATTGACTGCCCACTGTTATGTGTTCTGCTTCACTGCTACCAAAGTACATCTTCAAAGCAGGACAGATTGTAAGTGGAGAGTTCTGTGGCTGGGGTGGTGTTCAGGTTTCCCTTTCCATAGCTCGCAGGGTATCTTCTCTTGCTAAATAGACTAGAATAGGGTAGGAGTGGAGGCTCCAAGCCACACCAGCTTAATCTCTTTACATTCAATGAACTGTGTGGAAGTTGTTTGGCAATGGGGCACCTCTGTTGGCTTTTCAGAGGCTCATCTTCTGTCATAGCTTCATCCTGTTGTTTAGAAATCTCTACAGGACCCCCCTCAATCAATAACTCAACAGAATGTACCACAGTCCCATGACTGGAAGCCTTGCCTGGCTAGAAAACATGGCCAGCCAGTTCATCCTCTTCTATTATTAGGAGTCCTCACTGCAGTCACCCTAATAGATTTTCACAGCACTAGGTTTATGCACTGCTCCAAAATGTCTCCTCCATCAATTCCAGTTGTCTTTTATTGAACTTTCTCCTTCCACCCCCTCTCCCTCTGGACCAACCTGGTCTCTCCTGTTTCCACCCACCCCCAGGTCCACTCACAGAATCTGTTCAATTCCTTTTCCCAGAGAAATCCATGCTTCCTTCTATAGTTTCTCTCTTTAACCTTTTTTGGTCCTTATTTTAGCTCAATTATCATTTACTTAATTGCTAAAATCCACTTTTATAAGTGAATGAATATCATATTTGCCTTTCTACATCTAGTCACCTCACTCAGGATGTTTTGTTCTGTTTCTGTCCATTTGCCTGCAAACTTCATAATGTCATTTTTTAAACAGCTGACTAATATTCTATTGTATAAATGTATCACAGTTTCTTTATTCATTCATCGGTTGAGGGGCATCTGTTTTCTATGCAAGTCTTATTTATGGATTTGGAACTTTTTAGGTACATCGCTACTACAGATTGTCAGCTTGTGAGATACCTACCCATGGAAATTCCCTGTGTTTCTCCACATTCCAACCCCTCCTAGCGGGTTTCTTCTGTTTGTTTCAGAAGTCTCATGCTTATGTCTAGACTCTCACTTGTGACTTCTCCATTAGACTGAAGCCATATAATCAAATAGGAAAGGCCATTTATTTGTTTTTGAAAGCCTAAACTCTCTCTCTCTCTCTCTCTCTCTCTCTCTCTCTCTCTCTCTCTCTCTGTGTGTGTGTGTGTGTGTGTGTGTGTGTGTGTGTGTGTGTGTGTTTCTTTCTGTCCTGTAATTCTCTGTTGTTTTCCTTAACTTTTCAATAGGACCTATTGGCTCTGGCTCGTTGTTTTTGCCATTACCCATTTACCCATTAGAGGGCAGTAGAGGAAAGAAGATACCAGAAAAAGTTAGTCATTGCTTAGAAAATTTGCTCAAAAGGTTGTGGTTAGTGTTGTATACCTCCCTTAAAATAATTTGGACCTAAATGTCAAGCCTAATGGTGAAACCTATAAAAGCACTATTTTTCTCTAGCCTTCACCCTGAAGATGAACTCACTAATCACAGTTCAGCCAAGCGTTCTTTGGCAGGCCAAGGGGCAGGTGTGTGTGTGGGGACTAGCTGAGTGGTTTGTTCTCTGCTTTTATCTACTAAAAGCATTTGCCGGTATTTCCCTGCATCTGTCCCCTTTCATTCATTTTTCTCTTCAGCCCATAAAAATCCTTTCTTTACTGCTGTACCAAGTGATCTTTTTACAGGCTGTAAAATGGAACTTTATAAGTTTGAATGTTGGCATTCTGCCATAAAGCTTGTTAGGAATGAAACCAGTCTCCATATAGCTCCCATAGTGAACAATATATCAATGAGCCAAATCCATACTTAAATCCTTCTTTTATTCTTTTTATAGACTGGATAACTTAGTATTTATACTTTTGAAAGAATTCTCACTATTCAGCTTGCAGTAGAAGATGGTACTTAGGATATGAACTCCACACCCTGCGTGTGCATTCCTGATTTTCTTCTAGTCTCCAAAGGGAGACACACATATGCTAACTCAGTTTCTCTGAGCTATTAAGGGGTAGTGGCTATATTTATTCTAAATATAATGATGCATGGGGATTTTTGATAGGTTCAAGAATGTACTTCATTTTGTTCAGTATACCCCTTTTCTCTATCCATAGTAGTTACAGGGATTCTCTATCTCCTTCTCTGTTGTTTTCTGTTATGAAGGCTAATCTTGGCTGTTCACTTGATTGATTATATCAGAACTCAACTAAAACCCAAGCAGCTGGGCATGACTGAGTGAGATCTTCTTAACTGAATCATTGTGGTGTATGATTCAATATATTTTATACAGAGAAGGTAGGAGCTTATCAAATCTCTTCATTTTGCATCACTTGGATTGCAATACAGCACAAAAACAGAACTCAGGTTGTCACAGATTCAGCCTTACTTAGGCCCTTTTACAAGATTTTCTATAATAAAATAGCTAAATGGGTCAAAGTATAAGGTGAGAAGACCCCTTCTAAATCTGGGCCATACCTTCTAATGGCAACCCATATAAAAGAACATGGGATCAGGAAGCTTTTCAGAGCACTGCTTTCCTCCACTCTTGCTGATGAGGCATTGTAGAACCAGTATTAAGACCTACTTTTTTAGGAACTAACATAGATTGAAGATCGGCTTCTCAATCCAGTATTATGGACTCAACAACTACAAAATTCTTGGCCTTCCTGTGGTGGTGACACAGCCATTGTTGGAATCACTGGATCAGGTCCTGTAAGCCACCCTAATAACATATACATACATTCATGCATACATACATACATATGGGGAGTATATATATATATACACATATATATATATATAAAGTTCTAGAGAGTTCTTATTAGTACATTCTTCCTCTAACACATGTTTTTTTACTCCTTTCTGAGTTTGGCTTAGCAGTAAGAGTATTTCTATGTGCACTGTACATGGGTCACTTAGAGATTTAATGTCTGGTATTCTACAGCAAAACCATAAAAGACATATAAAATTAATGTACATTGATGTTTTATCTTTCAATCTCAAGGCTCTATAATGAGGATTTTGTTCTGTAAGATAAGACAATATGCACAGCCCCTGTCAGACCTAGTAGCATCTGTTACCCAGAGTTGTGTAGGCTGCTCTAGAAATGCCCACCTATGCTGTAGCACAAAGCCCTGCAATAACTTGATTACTAACACATAGACAGGTAGATATGACTTGTCACAATTTTGTCTGGGAATTTTTTCAGATTTTATATCTTTGGTATCATACTGATCACACAATTTCTTTTAGCTCTCTCTCTTTTCTCTCTCTTTTCTCTCTCTCTTTTCTCTCTCTCTTTTCTCTCTCTCTCTCTCCTCTCTCTCTCTCTCTCTCTCTCTCTCTCTCTCTCTTTCTCTCTCTCTCTCTGTCCCCCCATAAACAGAACCTCCTGAAAAAGCAGCCCATGACTTCAGCTTTCCTGAGCACCTAGTCTTCTCTTTAGCCATTCAGAGTAGATCAATGGGCTCACTGTATTTCTCGAGATCAAGGAAATGAGTGAATGTGTTTGGAATCCAAACACCAGGCAAGTCTTGCCCACTTCTGACTCACATTTCAGTTCAAATCTGCTACACGAGAACATAAAGTTGGCTCATAGTGAAAGAAGTCACAGAAGCCTCCTCTCTGACCTCCTTGGGGACCGAAGCAGACCTGAGAACGGGCAGCCAGCAGCTCAGACAGGTGTTTTTAAAGGCTGGCGGTAAGTGCCAGCATAGCTTCTACCCCTAGCCTGCTGCTGTAGGAGAAGTAGTAAACTGGCAGGAAACAATGACAGCATTACCCCTGGACAGAGCTGCCACCCGAAGCCAACTGTGCATCATAAAAGGGAAGTCCATTCCCTTTAATTAAAGAGCAACTGGCATTTCATTTCATTCCATCCTGAAATGGAATATGGTTCCCTTTTCATTAAATATGAACATCCCATAAAATATGAATTAGCCATGGGGCTTACTGGTGAACTGTGAGTTACAGTCTTTTCTATCAGGTTTGAATTATTTGTGTTGGTTTTATGATATGGAAAGCAAATGTAGGCAGCCATATGCTGAGATGTTTGAGATTATCCATCCTAATAGGAACATTTTTTGTCTCAATCTTGACAAGGGCGGAGCCAATTCTCTGTAGAAATGAGTCCACTGTAAATAAGAGTTTGTCACTAGGTCACAGGACGACCCTGCATTCTTCCCAAATGAGTCACTCACACTGGCTTGAGCCTTGTGCTGATTGTGACATGATGGCCTGCTGAAATGCTGCTGGCTTTGTACACTGTAACTTTCTTACTCAGACAAGCTGGGATTTTTTTCCAAATACACATGATGTAATTGTGGTTTCTAAGAAGAAATAATACTTGGGAACTTGAGAATATGTGGCTTTTACATAAAGAAAATAAATGCCAAAAGAGAAGAAAATAAATGATAACACAGAGTTATGAAGTGTGATTAAAGCCAACACTGTGGGTTAATTTAAAATGAGACTCAATGTAATTGTTATTTTATTTTTATGATCTCATAGAGAAAAATGCTTTCTTTGCTTGGTTTGAAGGTTTTATTGGCTATGTCTACATTTGTAAAAATGTAAAGCACACTGAAGAAAGGCTCTTCCCCTCTTTTTAACAAACTAAAACTGAAATGTAATACTCAGCAGAAGAGCCCACATTGCCTCATGGAAGTGCATCAAACCCAAAGCTTCTGGGCCTCTCCAATGGAAAGCATAAGAACATAACTTTTATTGTCTTTATTAAGCTAAGAACTTTAAAATTCCTTCATAGCACATAGTGTTTATTTATACATGATATATCCATCTTTTGTATTATTGATACTTAGCCTTCCTAATACCTCAACCCTTTAATTCAGTTCCTCATGTTGTGGGAATCCCTAACCATAACATTATTTTCATTGCTACTTCATAACTGTAATTTTGCTACTGTTATGAATTGTAATGTAAATATCTGATACACAGGATATCTGATATGTGACCCCTGTAAAAGGGCTAGTCAATCCCGCAAAGGGGTCATGACCCACAGGCTGAGAACCACTTGTCTACAGCTATATTTAGCTTTATTGTGTTTAATATTCTGTTTTATAACTCCTCTCTTGTACATGTAAATACTGCTTATACACATCTTTGTATTGACACGCCACTTTAAAAACACCTCAGTTAGTCTTCAGAATAACTTTAAACACAAGAATCACTGGTTTCTTTTGCAGAAAGAAAGAAATAACTCAGAAATTAAATTTTTTCCCACCTCTCAAAGGAGAGCTTATCCATGAACTTGGGAAATATGGCCCCACCCCTCACCATACATCTGGTAAGGGAAGCACACTAGAGCTTACCCTTTGGTCTGAGACACTGGTGATTCAACCCTGACAGCATGAGAGCAGGAAAGCTGACCTCACCCCCTTGTCTGCCATGTGGTAACATGGGTGAGAAAAAGATGCCCTCCCTCATCAGCTCCTTCCTACTTGTGACAGGTGAGAGAGTTGGCTCCTAGGATCAGGAGAATGAGAGAACTGTCCTCTTGACAGCACACAGGAGAGCCTGAGCCCTGCACCACATTAGAGTTGACTCTTTTGTTGAGGGTCCTAGGTGAGCCACCCCTGAGAGCATGAGAGATGACTCTGACCCTTCACATTCTTCCTGTAGCAATCAGGAGAGAAAGTCATGAAAAACAGGAGAGCTGGTCAGGGCAATTCAAGTGGGTGGAATTGGGATCTGAGGGCCAGAGAACCAGAGAGGTGGCCCCACTCTCTGGTGTAGACTGTATTGGGTGAGCTAGCTGAGGAGTGCTGGAGAGATCATTCAGTAGTGAAGATGAGGGAAACCTAAGGAGCTGAACAACCCAGTTACCACCCAAGCCCAGAACCAGAGCTATGAGCTGGCCAACCTTAACATCCACCAAGCCTATGAATCATTGATTATGTGAAGGGAAAAATCCTACAGATACAAAACAGCAGAATCCCTAAAACATAGGACAACAAGAAATCCAATAGGAGGTCCAGTGAAAGCCCATTATTGGTAGTGTAGCAGAAACCAGAGGCCTCCAGCCAGACAAATGACTGGTGGTAAGAAACACTTGCAAATAAAGATGAACAAACAGGTAAACTGTGTGTGTGTGTGTGTGTGTGTGTGTGTGTGTGTGTGTGTGTGTGAAGAGCCACACTATAGTTTCCAGAACAAGATTCTTCATTTTTTTGTTGCTTGTATTTTGTTTTTTTTTTTTTTTTTTTTAATTTTTTTTGGGAGGGGGTTGCAGGGGCAGATTCAGGGGATAGGGAGATAAGTGGGAATAGAATGCATAATGTGAAAATCTACTAAGAATCAATAAAAGTTAAAAAAAAATTCTTCCCCAAAGTCACACAGGGTAGCAAGTAGATGAGCAGGACACAAATCACCACTGTTGTCTCTTGTCTCACACCTGGTGAATATCATCCAGCAAATATCATTGTCACTCAGCTTTCTTATCAGCTGCACAGCAAAAGCCAAGTACTAAGAACTGTGCAGACTCAGAGGCAGCCTAGAAAGTCTCAGTCTCTCTTTTCTCTATGTATAGATACGGTAAAATATAAAATTAGTCCATGAAATATTGACATAAAGTGCAAAATATTACTGTAAAATATTTCCATGTTAAGTCTGCATGAAGAATTGCACCTACTGGTCTTCTTTGATAGGAAGTTAATTCCCAAGAGGCATACATCTTATTACACTAGCCTTTTGTGTAAGCGTTTTTAGATGCATAAGGTCAATTTCAAGAAATGAATAAAGGCCCAGGCTAGTAGTGCATACCCGCAATCCCAGGATTCAGGTGGCAGAGGCAGACAGATCTCAAATTCCCCAACTACAAATCAAGACTATTTCAAAAATAAACAAAATTAGAAAAAAATCATTAAAACTAAAATAATTATGCCTAAAGGATAAACTGTTTAACATTTCCTTTTCTTAGAGCAGATTTAAATTTTGTTTCAACTAAACAAAAATTTTGAAACAAATCAAATTAATAATGAAAACTGTCTGCCTGTTATGCTTTGTATTGAAATTTACATGTTGACATTATGGTTGAAGAAGATCAAAAAGATCCCCTTGCTTCTCTGTTAGATATCTACTGTTAGGCACCTTTTGATGAGCATAGAACTTGGCATTAACTGCTATATCATCCTATCTTTTAGCTTGTCAAGACAATATTGTAAGGTGTCTACACCACCCTCACCAGGACAAGTCCCAGCCCTTTCTAAAGAGGGTTATGATGGTACAGATTTTTTGCTCATGCAAAAGAGTTGAACAGCTGAGGAGTTAGATATCTGCTAGGGTCCTGGAAATCCACGTGCTGCAGACAAACAGTAACAACTATTGCTTCTCTGCCAGTAAGCTTTGATAAGAAATCTCAACTTGAAATTTGTTCTGTGTCTGGGAACATTGCTGTTTGGGTTGGAAACTTTACAGCATGCTAGCTTATCATTATAAAAATTTTCTAAGTTTTTTAAAATTATTATCCCAGGGCTAGAGAAATATCAAAGTGGCTAAGAACATCGGCTGCTCTTCCAGAGGACCTGGGGACACTGCATACATGTGATGCACAAACATAAATCCAGAAAAAACACCTATGCATACAAAATAAATTTAAAATATCAAAACAATTAAAAATAACTTATAAAGCTAGCTTATTTTAACCTAGGGGTTGTAGTAATTTCCTTCCTCATAAATTTGAAGTCACATTTTGTGTTGTAAGAACATAAAACAATGCTCTTTCTTCAAACTTTTGCTAAATCTAGATGTCTGTCAATGTGTACAGTGCACTGCCCTTATGACCTCTGAGTACACTAACATCTGATGTTCAAGTCCCTGGCATAGCATTTCTCCAGAACTTAAGCAAATCCTCCACACATTCTAAATACTATCTAAATGACTGATAACTATTATTAAATATTATAGAAATGTGTTGCATTGTATTATTTGTGATATAAAGACCAAGTATCTCATATCTGTTCAATCAAATGTGTCAATCAGTAGAGATTTATTTCTCAAAAAATGTTCAGTCTGTGATTGCTGATTTTGCCTGTGTGTAACCCACAGATAGAGAATGTAACTATACTTTTTCCAGTAGCATTTCTGCATATTCACAACTTTGTAAAAAATATCAGCGTTCCTGGTCATTCTGCTCATCACTCAAATCTAAAATGAGTTGAGACATCTGCTGCTGTTAGGAAAAGTTGTGCTAAGTCAGTTAATGTCTTTTAGTCTGTTCATTTTAAATTTCAGTTGATGACATTCATAGTTTTTATATGTAAGCAGTATAGGAAGTGCATAGAACATTGTAATAAACCAATAGCCCCCCCACACCATCACACACACACACACCAGGATCTGACCTTCTTTCCCTATAGAACTGGACAGCAATGTGGTTCTACAATGTCTAGATTCTTACTTTCTTCTTCTGTTTCATTCTCTCCTGCTCCTCTCTTCTACAGCACTTGGTAACTCATAGACTGGTTCTATTTGATTTTCAGTCCCTCTTAGACACTGACATGTCCTTCTATTCTTTTCCTGTTCTATGCAATGACTACTTCTCATCTATGCTCTTCTGTTTTTCTTTCCTTACCTGCCCCTTAATGGTTGGCATTCATACTTGTTCCTCCTTGGTTCTGACTTATGATGTTTTGCTCTATGCAGAAACATTGCTTGCTTGCATGGATTTTTGTGTAGGACTGTAAGCTCTAGCCTATTTCTTTGAATACCAATTTTATATCAACATTGTGCACAAGATTTTTGCTGCAGCCTCATACAAATCTGACTTTTCTGGCCTTGAAACTTGGTGCACTATATCTCCCAGGTAGTGGCCCCATTACCTTTAGTACTTAATCTCTCTCCTCTTTTATCACTATGCAACACTTATAGTTCACATCAGGAGGCTTTCTAAATTTAGCCTCCACCCATCATTTGGTGCATTACACAATCTTCCAAAGCTATCTCAGTCTGACTAACCAGAGAGCTTCTGAATGGTTTTCTCTACTAGAGTTTTGCATCTAATGTCATAAATGACTTTACACACTTTCAAAAGGCTCTTTGAAAAGGATGGTTGTGTACTACTAATACTAAACATTTCCATTTCTCTTCAGGAAAGAAGATTTTGTGTGTGTGTGTGTGTGTGTGTGTGTGTGTGTGTGTGTGTGTGTGTGTGTATCCAGTGTGTAGAGGATAAAAGTCAATACCTATTATATTACTTTCTCTCTACCTTATTTTGTTTACACAAGATTTCTTGCTAAATATGGTATTCACTATTTTGACTCGCCTTGTTACAAAGTGAGATTCACAGATCCTCTTGTCTCCCTGAAAATTCATTTAGTGCTGGGTTTACAGAGTGAGCCACCATAACTGGTTATTATGTGGGCACTGAGGATCCAAACTTAGATCCTTATGTTTGCACAGAAAAATGTAGTAGCAACTAAGCCATCTCAACAGCAAAGGGTTCTTTGTGCCAAATCAGGAGGTTTCTCTTGGTCCATCTGCCTCTCTTCCTCCTTCATCACCTGGTCTGCTCCTCAACACCTGGTCTCTGCCTTCACCCTGCTTGTTTCTCCCACATAGTCAAGGATGTTACGGGAGCTGCTAAGTCAACATGATAAATAAGAATCAGTTCTATCTACATATCTGTCTGAATCTTCATGTTAAACTCAGAGATATGGTAAATAACATATAAAAGCAACAAAGTAGATATGTGGGACAAACAAAATGAAATAAATGCACAGTGAATCAAGTTTAGAGGTAAGAAAGAAAAATCTCCAGGGATCAAAATACCAGTGTAGAATCTATCAGCTCAAACGGTGATGAAACTTAATCTATGGTTTGAGACAAAGATTTTCCATCAGCTTTGAAGAGGAGTGGTGAGGGTACCCTGGGTACTCAAAGTAAACTATAACCAAAACACCCAAATAAAGATAACTCTATAGATGGTCTTGTTCAAATATAACTTATTTGGTGAGAAGAAAGGAGTTACTAGCAACAAAGACATACATACTCTATTTTGTGCTCAATATGAGCATGTAAACCAATATTTAATTTTCTTTATAGTGAGAAAGTTGTGATCTGAAATATTAACCTTAAGAATTTTATTGTTAAAATAGGTATTACTCACAGTGCCCAGAGAAAAACACAGATATCCCAAACTGACAGTTCCTACCATATCTCAGTAGAACTCCAATAGAAAATGATTCAGACTCTAAGGATTTTCACAGTCAAAATTAAAAGTATAGGGAAACAGAGAATTCACAGTGAATACACTACAAATTCAGAGAATCTGAATACAATGGTAAAGTAAATTACTTAAATTATTCTAAATGCTAAAAGTGGGATTAGACTACATAGAAAAGAATGGTCAGAAATGGCATAACACGTAGGTTAAAAAATAAACCTAACAAATGGGAAATACTGCCTTTAGTTCTAGTGGGAGTTTCCCTTGAAAGAAAAGAATGTAAAGGATCTGTAGATTGCTTTTGGTAAGACTACCATTTTTACTATGTTGATCCTACCTATCCAGGAACATGAGAGATCTTTCTATTTTCTGATATCCTCTTCAATTTCTTTCTTCAGTGATTTAAAGTTTTAGTCAAGTATATCTGTTACTTCTTTGGTTATAGTTATTCCAAGGTATTTAGTGCTATTTGCAGCTATTATAAAGGGTGATGTTTCCCTTATTTTTTTCAGCCCTTTTATCTTTAGTGTATAGAAGGGCTACTGATTTCTTTGAGTTAAACTTGTATCCTGCTACATTGCTGAAGGTGTTTATCAGCTGTAGAAGTTCCCTGGTAGAATTTTGTGGATAACCTATGTATTCAATCATATCATCTGCAAATAGAGATTGTTTCATTTCTTTTCCAATTCATATCCACTTAATCTCCTTTTGTTATCTTTATTACTTTAGCTAAAACGTCGAGAACTATATTGAATAGATACGGGGAGAGGGGACAGTCTTGTCTAGTTCCTGATTTTAGTGGGATTTCTTTGTGTTCTCCATTTAGTTTGATGTTGACTGTCAGATTCATGTAAATCGCTTTTATTATCTTTAGGTATTTTCTCTGTATTCCTGATCCCTCTGAGACTTTTATCATAAACAAATGTTGTATATTGTCAAAGGCTTTTTCAGCATATAAGGAGATGATCATGCTTTTTTTTCCTTCAATGTATTTATATCATAGATGAAATTTATAATTTTTCATATGTTGAAACATCCCTGCTTTTTGAGATGAAGCCTACTTGATCATGGTAGATGACTTTTTTTATATAATATTGTGTTCTGTTTGCCAGAATTTTGATGAGCATTTTTGCATCAAGTTTCATGAGGGAGACTGATCTTACCAAAAGCAGTTCACAGATTCAATGCAATTCCCATTAAAATCCCAACACAATTTTTAATAGACTTTAAAAAAACAATCCTCAATTTCATTTGGAATAACAGGAAATCCAGGACTGCCAAAATAATTTTGCTCAACAAAAGAATCTCAGGAGGTATCACCATCCCCAACTTCAAGTTATACTATAGAGCTACAGTAATAAAAACAGCTTGTTACTGGCATAAAAACTGGCTTGTGGATCAATGGAATCAAATTGAAGTCCCTGACATTAACCTACATACCTATGAACACCTGAATTTTGACAAAGAGGCCAAAAATATTCAATAGAAAAAAGATAGTATCTTCAAAAAATGGTATCGGCATAACTGGATGGCTGTGTATAGAAAAATGCAAATAGATACAAACCTTATCACCCTGCACAAAACTCAAATCCAAGTGGATCAAAGACCTCAACATAAGCCCAGCCACTCTGAACTCGATAGAAAAGAAAGTGGGAAATATCTTCTAATGTATTGGCACAGGTGACCGCTTCCTAAATATCACACCAGTAGCACAGACACTAAGAAACACAATCAATAAGTGGGACCCTCTTAAATTGAGAAGCTTCTGTAAGGCCAAGGACACAGTCAAGACAAAATGACAGCCTACAGAATGTGAAAAGATTTTCCCAACTCTACAAGTGACAAAAGACTGATCCCTAAAATATATAGAGAACTAAAGAAACTAGATCCCCAAATTCTAAATAACCCAATTAAAAATGGTGTTCAGAACTAAAAAGGACTTCTCAGCAGAATTACAAATGGCTGAAAGACACTTGGAAAGGTACTCAACATCTTTAGCCATCAGAGAAAAGCAAATCAAAACAACTTTGAGGTACTACCATACCCCTGTCAGAATAGATAAGGCTAAAAACACAGATGACAGCCTATGCTGAAGAGGATGCAAAGCAAGGGGAACACTCCTCCATTGTTTGTAGGAGTGTAAAATTGTTCAGCCACTCTGGAATGCAGTATGGCAGTTTCTCAGAAAACTGTGTGTCAATTTCCCCAAGGATCCAGCAATACCACTATTGGTCACATACCCTAAAGACACACATTCATTCCCCAAAAGCATCAGCTCAACTATATTCATAGCATCATTATTTGTAATAGCAAGAACCTGGAAACAACCTAGATGCCCCTCAACTGAAGAATGGATTAACAAACTGTGGTACATCTATACAATGGACTACTGCTCACTACTCAGCAGTAAAAAAAAAAAAAAATTATATACTAAAATTCACAGGCAAATGAATGGATTTGGAGAATATCCTCCTGAGTGACATATCATAAACCCAGAAAGAGAAGCAGGGGATGTACTAACTCATTAGCGGACTTTAAACAAAAAGCAAAGAACACCCAAGCTGCAAACCACAACCACCCAACAGCTTGGTTGCTAAAGAAACTTAAGTGAGACATCCAGGGAGTCCCTTAGGAAGAGAAAATAGAGAAGATCTTCTTAGCTAATTGGGAGAATAAGAGGTTGCAACCAAGAAGAGTTGGGTACAAATTACGAGAGAAGAAGATGATTAACTGAAACAACAAGGAGGGAGAGAAAAAAAAGGATGAGATCTTAATAGAGAAAGCAAATATGGAGTTGGAAAAAAATTGGGTGCTAGGGAAAATTCCAAGTAACTGTCCACTGGCATGGGCAATATGTGCAACCTCAAGGGGAGGGTTCAGACTGTGTTTCAGGGCATGGACTGGCACCTTGGAGCCCATTCCATGCAGAGGAACACCTAACCCAGTCTTGATATTAGGATGAGTAAATCGGACTTGCCTGGAGTGAATGCTGAGCTAATCCACCTTGGGAACTCTTGACCTTTCTGGGGAGGGGATGGGGGGGGGTCAGGAGGAGAGTTGCTGAAGACTGTTTGGGAGTGGACAGGAGGTGGAAGGGAGATGTATCGCGGTAAAAACCCGCCGTGAGATATGTTTTAAATGGGGTTTATTTTGTGAAAATCACTTACAAAACAGCGGCGGTTTTATGAGAAAATGAAAGGATACGGTTGCAGTGCACCGGGAGCCTTTCTAAGGAAAACTCCTCATCCCCACGCCGTACGTCCGAACTCCTGCGCAGCTGGGCCAATCTGCGCACCCGGTCCGGAACTCTCCCGAGAGAATGACGACTTCCTGTCCTGGTCCTCTCCCTCGAAGGTCTACTTCCGGAATCCTTTCCAGTTAACCACGCCCCGCTCGTCTCCAGTCCTATGACGTGATCGTTCACATATATAGTTCCTGATTTCCCGCTACATCGATGGAAGAAAGGGATACATGGATAAAAAAAAAAAATGAGACTTTATTCTATAAAAATAAAAAATAAAAAAAAGAGTTCTTACCTGACCTGGAGTGAAAACAAACCCAAATAAACAACAAAACAATAAAAACAAACTAAAAAACAGTAAGTCATTTTTTTCTAGGAAAAAAAATTGCCAAATACCCATCTAAAGCCAAACTTTACAATCTGAGCTCAGCAGTGAGATCGTGGCTATTTCTCCCTGAATCCTTGGCTTATCCAGAAGAACTTTAAGATTCCTGGACTTTTTCGTAAGACTGAAATCAAAATAGTAGTGAAAAACTAACTCTAAAAGCCTTTGAAAAATCCATATGCAAACACTATTTTAGAAACTTCACACACACATACGAATTTGGTTGGAGTTATTCTACACAAGAAATTAGTGCTAACCCTTAAAACCATTGGTTGTAAAACAAAGAGTCCAGTGCTTGCTGTGAGTACCTCCTTTGAGTTGCTGGTCAGAGGTGTACTGGAGATACCACAAGCAATACAGGCTTTGGCTCTTGTTCTTGGTTGTCCATCAAAAAACTTCATGGTAAGGTTCTATTGATGAATATTGCACACAGATTAGTCACAGGACATGAAAAATTAAGTTGGTATGGATCAAGTTGGTATTGACTGGGAAGCTTTCTCCCTGCTGACTAGATCTCATAGTATTAAAAAGTACAATGCAGAATGCTGGGGGGAAGAAAAAAAATGTCATCACCAGTTTTTCTTAGCTGTGAACTCTAAACTAATGTAACGACCAATGTGGTGGGATATTTTCAAGCACTGGGCTTAAGTCTTTTGTAGCAGAAGAGAAATTAAACCTGACACTTGAAATCCCAGGGATAGGGGTACAGGGATCTTAACAGAGAACTTACTACCACCACTTTACTAAACTAGCATAATTTCTAACTGCATTCTAAATACTTATAGTACATCCACAGACATGTGTAGCTCTCAGCCTTCATCAAAGAAGCTTTTCTGAGAAGCAGGCAGAGAACATTACAGAAAGCCACAATAGATAAAAATGCAGAGAACAAGTGATCACATGGTACCTCGATCCAATGGATACATGTATAATACAACTCCAGTACCTAAGCCTCAGGGAACATCACAGATAAGGTGAAGGAAAGAATAGCACACAGAATAAAAAGGAAATCTGCTGTCAGTATTTCCTGAAAGTGATTCATAACACTTCTACCATCTGGCTCCCTAAACAAGACCTGAACAAGGATACACTAATGGAGTACAAAGAGAAGGAGAAATCTCACAAGAACCCTATCCCTAGACAAAGAACTACAGGCAACTAAAAGATGCCTGGAGTGTAAGAAAGAGGCATTAGCCCCTTACATGGTTATCCAACACCAAATTATCAGCCTTGAAATCTTTTACATATAAGTAACACCAAAAGAACCCAGCAGTATGTATTTGTATATTTATATACATAACAGTCAAAGAAAAAAAGGCTGTAACATTGTAAAAAAGCAGAAGATGGAGTGGGGTGGGAGATACGAGAAGGGATAAAGGCAGGGAAAAATGGTGGAACAATGTAATTATATTTCAGTTTTCCTGATAGGAGGGGAGAATGTTTTTGTTTGCTAGGTGACTTGAGTAAACAATGTAGGGAAGCCTACAGCTTTTGTTCTGCTGCAGCACTTTCTCTAGGAGGGGGGTCTTTTACTGTTAAGGCTTACTTTGCACCTTTTAGCTGCTCTGGTCATTATATATCCACTACAATCTCCATCCCATGAAGCCAGCCATCTGTATGGCTTCTCCTGAACACAAAATCATTGGTGTGATTAACAAAACCAGGGGAAAGAATAACTTGATTGTGTGAGGCCATTAGACAAGTGATTGTGAACAAATGACATCTTACTCTGTAGAGGCATATACTCTGCTGAAATTAAATGGGGTGGAGGGTTCTGGAGATTTAGCTCATTGTAAAGTATAAAACTATGGGTTTGCTCTACAGCACTGAAGAAAAATGATGTGAGGATCTAGTACAATACATTTTAAGAATGGAAGATGGTTGGGAGGGTTAGTATAGGAAGGTCAGACTCTTGTAATTGTTTATTTTAAACATCAACTTGACCCAGATATTATGGTAGGCATTACTTCTAGCTGTGTATGTATTTTTAAATTTATATATAAAGTTATTACTAGATCATGTGGAGGTTTGTAAAAGAATGGCCTCTATAGGTTTATATATTTGTACTCTTAGTCACCATGAGGTGGCATTATTTGAAATGATTAGAAAGATTAAGAAGTGTGGCCTTGTTAGAGGAAGCATGTCACTAGAATGCTCTTTAAGGTTTTAAAACCCCCTGCCAAACCCAGAATCAATCTCTTCCCAATGCCTATAGATCAGGATGTAGGACTCTGACCTACTTCTCTAGCACCATGTCTGCTTCCATTTCACTATACACCTCACCATGATAGTAGTGGAAACTAACCTCTGAAACTTGTAGATAATTCTGTGATATGAATAATTTTGCCATCTATTATTGATGAAAATAAGTTTGTATGCTAGTGAGGAAGGGAATTTGTCATTTTTTTTAATTTATTTTGTATTTATCAAGAAAAACAGTAAATTAAATTTAAAATGCTGATAAGTTAACAATAACTATAATGAAAATAAAAATCATAAGCATGACTTATCAAGGGTGATAATGCAAATAATTTGCTACACATAAAATTACTTTGTGTTCAGCTTTCCCTCTGAATTTTTTTTGAGTATGTCATTTTTTATATAGAGAATTAAATCTTGGGTGAATATTTGATATCTTAGAACGTAGGCTGTTTTCAATATTTTCAGAGTCATGCATATTTTCATTTTCCAGTTGCCAATGCTGAGAACTCTGCTTAGCAAAAGTGCATATTAAAAGATGTCAGAAGATAATTAGGGCTGTTTCAGAAATTGTTGGAAATTCTGATCTAGCCAAAATTAATTTCACTCTTGTTTTATGAAATTTAGATAAACAACACCAACAGTAGTTGTCGAACATAGTACAAACCAAAGACAGACTACCTTGATTCTTGTGGTCCTCAGAATGTAAGAGGCAAGAAAGAAAAAAAAAATTAAAATTTGTTAGCCTTTGCATTCCAGGTCTTCACCAAATGCCCTAGTTTCTTGAATCTTTGGTCTAACTCCTCTAGTTTCAAAGGCTTCTTACTTGGAGTGAAATATACTACTAACTTGCCCTGTTCTCCAGCTGGCTGATATCTAGCCTGTTGTGGGAATTCTTTGCCTATACATTAATATGAGGCAATTCTTCTAAAAAAATATTCCTTAATATATCTATTTGTTCTGTCTCTGTGAAAATTTTCAACTAAATCATCTCCCTCTTTCATTTAAAAGCATAGATACTACACAGCATATTTCAAATTTCACAAGGAAATGGTCAAAACATGAAATTGACAGAGTATTGGGTGGCAGACATTAAAAGCAGAACTTATTGTATTAATGGAACTTTATTTTGAAAGCTTTAAAAAAATGTATCTCTCTCTCTGTTTGAGGATTGTGAGTTTGTGTGTGTATGTGTGTGGGAGTATGAGGCCAGGCACTTTGGAGGCCAGAGATACCAGATTCCTTTGAAACTGGAGTTATAAGCCACTGATCTGGGTGCTAGGAATTGATCTTGAGTCCTCTGCAAAAGGAGAATATATGCCCATAACTGTAAGCCATCTCTCTAGCCAGTAATATCTAGTAATAAGACCATGAATTTTTTTTAGCTAAACTTGTAAATCTTAATATTTAAAATAAAACAACTTGAGTACTAAGATTTATAAAAAGTAGAGTTGTTGAATTTAAAGGGATATGTCTTTCTAGAGACTGTTGAAAAACTTAAAAGTATTCAAGATCATTTAGGAAATAATTAGAAATACAAAATGAGATTTACATTTAAGAATATTCACTGACACTATTTTTAATACCTAATAGTTTGATTTATGTTGCTTAAAGTGTCACTCTAGAGTCTAGCCAAATAAGTGATGAAGCATTAGTCAAAGAAATATAAGGTACTATTAAAATTCATGCTATCATTAGGAAATCACAGCCAAAAATTACTGTATAGTGCTATGTTGAGGGAAAGCTACTCAAAGAACATCAACCAAATCATGAGAAGTACTCATAATTTCCAAGAAACTATTGCTATATATCTTTTCTACACTCAACATATTTTCCTAAAAGCAGAGTGTGTGCTTAAGTATCTGGTTCCCTGTTAGGCATTTGCTCAGTTCACATGAGAACTATGTTGACACTTCTAAAAAGCCTTCATAGAATAATGTCAAATAAAACAATTGCATTACCCAAGAATACATGGATTTTAATGATACATTTGTGAGGAGAAATGAGCATATAGCTTAAACATAAAGCAGATTAAATTGTGCAGCAATTGTGTAAGTAATCTGTGACATAAATTCATCAGTACATTACTGAATGTACTTCTGGGTACGGAATGTGGATTCTGTCAAATTTCTTCATAATAAATATTCTAAATTCTCATTGGAAAAACAAGTAATATCTTTGTATTAGCATCTGCTTTTATGTTCCTCCACCCAAAACCATTTGCTTCTGCTTCTTCTGCTTCCTCTTCCTCTTCTTCTTCTCCTTCTGCTTCCTCTTCTTCTTCTCCTCCTCCTTGTTTTTCTTTTTCTTCTTCTTCTTTTTTTGATTAACTTACCTTTGTGTTTCTCCGAGGAATGCTCTCCATGTATCCCTATTTCCAACTTTGGAACATGGAACCTACATTTTCCTAATCATAGAACAGCCATGTGAGATGTTAATTGTCAGTTTTATGAAACAAACATTTACTTTCCTGACATTGGACAAGTAGCACGGAGACAAGGATGTAAGAGCTACTGTCTCTACTTCAGAGTGCAGTTCTAGAGAAGTACCCTATATGAGTATCAACAACAGCCCAAGGGGAGCAAGCACTGGGCTTTATCTCTATGGTGCTCTGCATCTCACAGATGCATGGGCAGCAGAACTTCCTTTTTTCCTATAGCTGGGCTATGGCTTTCAGCTTCTTAACTTTAAAATAGTCTTGGTATATTTCAAAACAAGTTTGCAGTTGCATTTTATTCATGTCTTTGATTATGGTAACCCTGAAATTTGTAGTCTTTGATCATAAATCTCTGAAAGGAATCACATATATTTGCTTTGTGGAATGATTTATTACATCAGCACAGTTTTATTCTTTTGCTTGTGTAAAATCAGGGAGCACATTTGTTCTCATTAAGTGAAAAAACTTACAATGACACATTACATCTCTGAAAAACTGTAAAAATATGTTTCAACTTTAAAAAACCAAGATGTTATATAAAAGTATTTTCCCCTTAGTCAGTTCAGGTCTTCAGTCTCAAAACAGTAGAAAAATCCTGAAATTTACAATTAAGACAGACAAATATTAAAGATAGTCTTAAACAAAAGTGTCTATCATTCACTAGTCTGTGACAAAAATGGCAAAGCAAACTAGGAGGCATCTACAGTCATTACATCAAGCCCTGGCACCCAGTATTCTCCCCCAACAGACTCCCGCCCCCCCAAACAAAAATCCTTCCCCGACTAGAGACCACAATATGGGATACAGGGGTAGAGGGCAGGAAAGCCCATATATAAATTACATGCCCGGCACTTGCATTAAAATAAGTTAAGACATAGTGAGCAAGTCCATTGTGCATCTGCAGATAGCAGTCCTTTCAGCTCCAATTATGAGGCTACTGTCTCTTGGTGTTGTGTGTAGTTAAGTACATGAGTAACCCAGTTCAAAATACTGATTAGTTATCCAGTACTTGCCTGGTCTTGAGAACCCCATTGGGAAATTTCCTGATGGCCAGTGGAATGCATTTTGCTTTTCATGTTTTTAATGAAAAGAATTTCAATTCCCTGGACATTCTGTCTGCTTCCTTAATAAAGTCAGAATTTCTGAATATTTTCCTTTACCAAAGGTCACACTGTCTTTATATCATCTCTGAACACTTTCCTAGGGCAGTTTAGTTCTTTCGAAATTAATGAGCACTTCTCCCATTTGGATGGTAAATGAGAGTTCAGAGTGATATAATAACTAGGCCATCTGAGCTTCTCTTGGTTGGAAAGAGTTGGAATATGAGTTCACTTTTAAAATAAAGCAGTCCTTCAGAACTTAACAATTTTTCATTTAGTGTCTGGACAAGGTATCTTGGGAGTTGCCTTTCTGACACAACCTAAGAGAAAAGGCAGATTTGTAGCCCATGTTATTTCTTCAGGTTCTTCATTCTACATCACTACTACAGCTTTCACTGCTTCTGGAACTATAGATATTTTCCACATTTTCATTTAATTTTAACTATTCTATATATAATGATGCTAATTAGCTACTGTTCCTCTCTAAGCAATCTGGGACAGATACATATACGTAAAAAGAGAAGCAAGTAAAACTGGGCTTAGTGCCCAGAAAAATTTGTCACAATTACTCACAAACAACTTGAGGAATTTTGCACACACGCAGACACACACACACACACACACACACACACACACACACACACACCACATGAAATAATTTAGCAATATGAGGAGTGTTGAGTGATTAAAGAAAAACACCTTAAAACATAAAATTGCTCATAGTTTCATTCACTTATGATAGTGAACGGACAATGGTCATGTGGACAAAGGCCAGTAGGGTTCTAGCAGCCATGCAAAGTTCTGCATGTTAAAATGATGATAATGATCATGAATATTTTCTCATTCTTTATCTTCAATCCATTTGTTACCTTCCAAATCATTCCCTTCACCACATTCCAATCTGTTTTTGTGTCATTAGTGTTCTTTTATCCAAATGTGTCATTGGGTATTGACCACAGACAGAAACACCAAATATTTTGAATGAGGTCAATAATTAAAGGTTTTTGAAAATACAGTTTATATGGAAATGTGTTTCTCCACAACCTTAAACAAGAGAACAAACATTTTGAATTGATCACAACATTAGACCTTGATAATGAAACAAAGAGATGCAAATAATAGCAGATGCATTCTGCACACAGAGTGCCTTGTACATTTCATTTGCATGTCCACGCTAACTTGTGAAATAGCAACTAAAGGCAATGCTGGTGGGTGTTGACATGCAGTACCTTATGTATGCACAAGGAACAATTAAGAACACGCCACTCCTATAGTTTAGATTCTCAAGAAGTAGAATGATAGGTAGATTCCCTGTCAAGAAGAATGCATGTTACTAAATCTGAAAGGGGGAAAAAACATGAAAAATAATAGAAACACACATGAAGCTTACTTTCGCTGAGTGCTGATGAACTTGGGAGATTAGTTTTTTTTTTAGTAGATTTTAACAGATATGCCTGGTTTGATCATGCTAAGTAGTCAGATTCTATTTGACAGGAGAAGGAGAAATAGAAATAGTACCACAACAAGAAGCCTCTACATCCTCTTCTAATGGAAAGGAGCATGAGAAGCACTCTGAAGTTGGCACTGTAAGTCCAGCATTATGACCCACTTTCTTACATGCATCTCCTTCTTCCATTTCTTCTTGAAAATTATAAAGACTATAGCTACTGAAAGGACAATCTCAAATGGCCTTTCAACAATGGGCATTCATAACTATGCATTTTTAAACTTTTTTATTGAGAAACAAACTTGTGTAAATCAGAAATGGTTATAGGGACCAAATCTACTCAACTAATTATACTTTTTCAATTTGAATTCACTAAATGCAATTATTCTTCCTCAGAATATCTGAGAGTTTGGTTCCAAGTTGTCTATAGAATCTTCAAATGGGTTGTTTAACTCAGTAAAGAGCATTTGCATAGAGTCTACATACATCTTCATATATAATTACATTATCTGTAAATGATCTGGAACACTAACACAATGCATAAACTCTAAACTGTGTAAATAGTTGATACACTACATTATTTAGAAAATGATAGAAAGAAAAAATTTGGTATACTTGTTCATTACAGTATAGTCTATGTCACTTCACCAGGTTAAATCCTCATTACTTGAGTCCATGGATGTGGGGACACAAATGTACAACTGTAATATGTTCTAAACTTTGAGCACCAAGGTAAGAGACATAATTGTAATAAGACTCCAGTAGCTACTTCCTTCCTGTTATTGATAGTCTATTAGGACACACATTGGGCAGTCACTGCAAATGTGAAAATTCTTATGAACTCAGGGTTCAGAGAAAACTTTCAAAAACTAGAATAAGCTTACAAGATGAGAGAATATCACCTGGCCTAAAGAAGAAGGAGGTAGTTCTTCATCAAGAACCCATAATGCAAAAAGCCTTTGCAAATCATAGTATCTATCTGAGGTATAGAAAATATTTCACAAGCCAAGGAAGTACAGAGCAAATGAGGCTTCAGATGTTGAATACAGATTTTGGATGTAATTAGATGCACATAAAACTGATGGGAGGTTTTAAGCAGTTTGTTTTCTGTATGATTAGAGTGGCCCTTTATAAAGAATTGAGGCCTGAAAACATGGTTCATCAGGGAATAGTTGCCAAGGCTTGCAACCTGAATTTTATCCCTAGGACCCAAACGATTAAAGGAAAATAAATTGCAAGTTGTCCTCTGACCTATATGTGGCTCACATGCACATGCACATACACACACACACACACACACACACACACACACACACACACACGCACACACAAACACGTGCAGGCACATGAGCATGCGTGCACGCACACACACATATGTGTGTGGGGGCATTTATCTCAGAATAGTTAGTTAATATAATTAATTCTAATAATATATTAGAACGAATAACATATATTAGTTCTAATTCTGCAACAATAACAGGAAATTCAGAAGTCTGAGGTTGTCATTCCACCACACTGCAAACTCTAAGGCTAGCCTGTTGCTCAGTTCATGCATCAAAAAAAGTGGAAGAAAAAAAGATGGAATATAGAAATAAAAGAATAGTAAAAAAAGCTCTCTCCTACCCCTCTCTCTCTTCTCTTGTCTCTCTCCTTCCTCCCCTCCCCCACCCATTCCCTAGATATTTAGACCCCAATAAACTCAACATGGTCTCCTGAAAAAATAAAGAATATTAATGTAAATATTAATTAAGAGTATTTAAAATCGAAATGTTACATCAAGGGCATTTAACTTTTAAAAGTTATTCTAAATGTGAAATTGCAAAACAAAGTGCTAATTGTCATATATGATACTTTTAACTTCTTGTAACATTCTAGAAGGCTTTCTTTTGTTCTACATGTTTTTATTTCTTTTAAGATTATAATATAATAACTTCATTTCTTTATCTCTTTGAAACAATTTTTTTTCTCTTTCCAACTTATGGCTCTTTCTTTAATCCATTTTTCCAATTAAATTAATTAATAAAAAATATACACATATACACCCTAAATTCAACCTTTTTAGTCTGTTTTTAGGGTTGAACATTTGATATTAGATAAGTAATTGGTGTGCTCCTTGCTGGGAAAGACTATTTCTTTCATCCTCCACATTCCTTAGTAGATTGTAGTTTTTAGTGCAAGGTTGAGATATTTTTCTTTCTTTTAAGTCTATGTTTTTGTCTGCTTGTCCCAAATGGTGGATGGTGGCTCTGTCACTTGCAATGACATTAATTTTGTGAGATCACTCTTTACATCAGTTTTCTATCATGAGCTACAATATTCCAAGCATTCTTTGTAAATTTTTTGCTGCTAAATAATTTTTTTGCCCAAACTTAAATGTTCAAGTGTTGAAAATCACCAGAAACCATTTAGTTACAGTTGAATAAATAAATAAAATGTATATCATAAGGATAAACATCAAGGATAACAAACTTATACAGAACCAAAAGTTGAGATTGTCTCAGTACCCATTTTGTTTACAGAATTGCTTTCTTGCATGGCTACTCCTGGTATAAAATATATTCTACTTAGAAACCTTTTACTGTTGATTTTGACTGTGACATTGACTCTGATCTGGGTCAGATCAGTCTTAGATATTTCATGGACACATGAGCAAGGACAGTTGATCATAGTATGGCTACCTTCTTCTGCTTCCTCCTCAAACTGTAGGCATAGCATTCTGTGTCATCAGATTTGTTAGACCAATTAATATCTTCATCAAATGGTACATGTCAATACCATGGGAGAATAATATCATTTTTCCATTTTATCTCATTTTTATTTATTCATTTTCTAAAACTTGGATTAAAAAACAAGATTACTCAAGAAAAAACTCTTAGAGATGCACTAACTTTACCATATTTTATTTCATAAAACCTCACTTTTATGCTTTGAGGTAATTATTTGAATGGGGGATTCCAAGTAATACATTGTCATAAGTGGTGATTCTATAGAAAAGTGTAGGTCTATGTTTATTTGTGATAAAATAAAATAAATTTTATACCTGGCTATTTTATTTTCTCTCCAAGCTGTACCTTGCTATGCAAAAAGATGGTTACATATGCTTCCATTTTTAATTATTAAAACATCTGCCAAGTTTCAAAACTGACATTTTATGTTCACATGTTATTAGCCTTTACATATGTAAGAATTTATATTTGTCAGCCAGAAAACACACATGAAGAAACAAAGGGGCTAAAAATAGTAAACTTCTCTTTATACATTAACAAAAGACTCACATTCCATTAAGGCAAATATATATATATATATATGTATATATATATATGTATACATGTGTATGTATGTATATATATTTATATATATAAAGCAGGTTTTAAACTGGATCCAAGAAAGAATTATATAAGATTTGTGCTGCTTATTTTTCATTTATTTTTATGTTCTTTTCCAGTTTAATCTAATTATTCAGGTATTTCTTCTTTGGCAATGCTGTTCACAACCTTTTGTTGTGAAGATCTTAGTAATGAATCCTTAGGAATTCTTAGAATTCTTGTCACAGGAAATTATCTCAAGTCCAATCACTGTTTTGGTTTTTTTTTCAATTCTTTCTGTTTAGTATGGCATGGCACTTTGTATGATACTAGATAGTGAGCATGTGCTTCTTATTGCTTTCCAGTTTTGTGGTCTCAGTAGATGAAAAGGTGATTCTTCCTATTCTAACTGCCATGAAGCAGCCAAGAGCCAAAGTACCATGGTTCCATTGTAAGGAATGTTTAGAGAAGTAAACCACACAGACATTAGATAAAGTGAAAGACAATATTCAAACTGTCATAAAGTTTCTTCTTTTTCAAGAAGAGCCTTTATATGGCTTCATATAAATATGTAAATGGCTACTAAGTCTGAATATCTATTAAACCTCACTCCACAAAGCAGTTATCACCTTGGTGTCCATGAGCATCTGATTTATTTCTAACTATCAGTTTCAGATTCTGGACCAGATTTCACACAGGATACCAAGGCAAAATACCTTTTAGTTTTATCCCAAGAATAGCTAAGCTTTGGGTGTTACAAGACTCTATTTTGCAACTTTAGTTACATTGTTTTCCTTCCTGTTAATTTCTATTTTCTTGGAGTACTCTTTTTGGTGACTGCCATGATTACTCTAAAATCCAGCAACCCAACAAGGACCCCAGTTTCTGTGTTGGCTGGAAGGAGATGATAGCCAGCCATAGTCTCACAGATTCTATAATTTCCTGCTGCCAAGGCAACCTCCTTCTGTAGTCTCGAGCTATTTGATGGTTTCATTTAAAGCAAATTTGTTGAATGCCAGTTACAAAACTCATGATCTGTGGATGATGTACACAACCAATGTAAATCAAGCTAAGTATACCTCTTGATGATGTGATTAATCTGTATTTCTATGCTGCTCCCATTCACAAATTTATGCAAATAGGACCAAGAGCAGAAGGCTTACTAAAATTATCACAAGGCATGTTTTATTAAAATAACATAGGACAAGTGCTCTCAAATACAGGGTAAAAGATTTCAAAAACAAATCTTTAAATGCATTTTGTTTTGCATTTTCTTCAATATGCTGCTCTGAAAATATTGAAATCCAATGCTACCACAGTTAATTTCTGAAAGATGAAAAGGAAATAGACACTGGTTTGTGTCTATTATACTAATCTATGTTCTTCTATGAGTTGTTTGACTTAAAATTTAGTCCTCACAGTCAACAAATTTTCCCAGGTTATCCAAAGGCTGTACAGTCTGAATTTGTCTGCTGAGACATCTAACGACCTAATTTGAACATAGAAAATATAGGCCATATGAAACCAAATGGGTCACTTCCATTATTGATTCCTAGAAAAGCAATGCTGATTTTTGCCTCTGTTCACATACAATGTGGCTTCTTTTTCATTTTTGATGCTGATCTAAATAATTTTCTTAACCATTTAGTTAGAATGGTATCTTAATACTTCCCATGACAATGACTCACATTTTAAATAGTAAATTATCTGCCTAAGAGACAGTAAATGGGATGACTATTTTAAATACACTATTAGATGCCAGTATACCATCATTTCAGCAATTACAATGGTTCTGCATTGACCAATAGAAGAAAACGAAAACTTTTTATCCAACATAAGCATATTAAGAGATTTTCACTTTTAAGACAGAAATAATTTCATATCAACCACAGTTGGTTGGTCATTGAGCAGCATCCTTCTGATAATTTTGAATCCTTTTTCTGATAATCTCACACTTGACTGACAGTAAGAAGTCTCTGCAAACAAGTCAGACCTGGGATAGTGGAGTACAAACTAGTTACTTGTTGCAAAGTTAGAACTATGTCCTTTATAAAAGGCTACTCTAATCATGCATAAAGTTATATTGTTTAAAATTTTCTGTTCCTTTTATACAAATCTTATTACACTCAAAATCTATATTCACCCCATGCAGCCTAATTTGCTCTGTATTTTTTGGCTTGTGGAATATTTTCTATGCCTCAAATAGATGCTCTCATTCCCAAAAGCCTTTTGGACTATGAGCTCTTGACAAAGTACAATCTCTTTCTTTTGGCTGGATGATATCCACTCATATCATGAGCTTTACTTCAATGTTATTTCTTGAATGCCTTCTCTAAACTCTGAGGAATTTTTCCCTGTTCAAGCTTCTAGTCACACAGAACTTCTACATAAGATTTTCACATTTACAATGAATGTCTGTTGTGTGTCCTTCAGATGAACTATCAATAACAGGAAAGTAGAAGCTACAAAAATCTTTTTGCAATTATATCTCCTACCTCGGGGCTGAAGTCTAGAATATATTGCAGTAGAAAATTTGTGTCTCAAATTTTTAGACTCAACTAATGAGATAATCAACCTGGGGAGGTGAGAACATACTGTACCTATAATGAACAATTATAAATACATTTTCTTGCTATCATTTTCTAAACAATAGAATATGACAACTATTTATACAACCTTTACATTGTGTTAGTATTATGCACCATCTAACTATAGGCAATTTAATTATGTTAAAAGATACCTGAAGATTTTATGCGAATCATGTTCTCTCACTCTCCTCCCCAGACAAGAAGTGTAGGCAGGGCTAATAGACTAAGAAAACTCTAGGAAGAAAAAGAATCAAAAAGAGATGACAGCAGATGCAGAGAAAAGAAGACAAAATGTTGCTCTGAGAAGCCACTTAGTGAATTATGGGTTAGTTTAAGAGTTAAAAGTTAGGAAATTGTATGGCTGAGCCATAGGCTAATGAGCATGAAATTAATATAAGCCTCTGTGTGTTTCTTTGGGATCTTGGGATTTCTAGTTCAGATCTTGGGGCAAATCTGGATCAGAAACTTAATATTACACATTAAAATACAATCCAGGAATACATTACAAATATCATTCAGAATAATCCAGTAGGCTTCATCCCAAAGATACAAGAACATTTGGCATATAAATGGATAAATATGATCTACCACATAATAGACTGAAAGGCAAAATCCACAGGATTATCTCATTAGGTAGAGAAAAGGCCTTTGAAAGAAAAAAATCTAACACTTTTTCATGATAAAAGTCCTAGACAGACTAAGGTTATAAAAAACATACCATAAACTAACAGAGATGATCTACAGCAAGCCCACAGTCAACATCAACATAAAAGGAGAGCAATTAAAAGTATTTCCACTAAAATCAGGAACAAGAAAACATTGTTCACTCTTTTTATATTTATTTAATATTGTATTTGAAGTTTTAGCTAGTGTAGTAAGACAACTGAAGGACATCAAGGGGATATAAACAGAAAGGGAAGAAATCAAAATACTCCTTTACTTGTAGATGATGTGACTGTATATATAAGTGACTCTAAAAATTCGACCAGGAAACTACAACAGCTAAAATAACTTTCAGTCAAGTAGCTGGATACAAAAATTAACACAGAGAAATAAGTAGTTCATCTTATGTAAAAAAACAAATGGACTGAAAAAGAAAGCAAGGAAATCACACATTTCACAATAACCTCAAAAAGATAAAAAAATGCAGTAAGTAAATATCTTGGTCACTATTTTTTTTTTGTTTTGTTTTTAAAAGACACCTTTACCAAGACAACACATACGAAAGAAAGAATTTAATTGGTTCTTGATTACAGTTAAGAGGTTTAGTCCATTACCACCATGGTGAGAAGTACAGCAGATTCCAGGCAGACATGATGGGAGAGCTGATAATTCTACATTCAGATCTGCAGGCATTAGGAAGAGAGAGATACTGGGGCCTGTAATAATTAGTTTCTGGCCCAGACTTTCTGGTCTAGCCCCAAAGTTTAGACCTGTTCATAGCCCCACTGCCAATTAGCTCCAAATAGTCACACAAAAGCTTACATTATATCACTCTGATCAGCCTATGGCTCAGTCATATAACTAGCTAACTCTTAATTCTTTAACTAACCCATGATTAGCCAAATGGCTTAGTACCTTTTTTTCAGAGCAGCACCCTGGTGTCCTTTCCTTTGCATTTGCTGGTATCTCTGCTCTGCTTTTTCTTTTTTCAGAGTTTCACAGCAATAAAACCACCATAGTAAATAAGCAAATAAAAGTCTTATTTAATAGAAGTTTTAAGACATTGAAGAAATAAATTGAAAAAAGATAGTAGAAGATGGGAAGATTTCTGTTGCTTATAGGTCAGTAGGATTAATATAGTAAAAATGGCCATTCTGCTAAAAGCAATGTACCAATTCAATATAATCCTCATCAAAACTTCAACACAGTTTTTCACATAACTTAAGAGAAAAATTTCCATGTGGTAAAACAAAATCTCAGGATAGTAAAATACTCCTGAGTAATAATTGAACTTTGGAGATATCATTACTCCCAATGTACTGTAGAAGGAAACTTTGATGATGATGGCCAGACACAACACTGATTATGGCTATAGCAGAATGTCATTAGGAAACAGTTTATTGCTATAATCCTTTAGAATCCCTAAATCCCTGGTCTTAGGTTCTTGGGACATGAATTATACCTTGTAAGACTCAGTGCAAAATGAAAAATTAAACCTTAAATTTAAAATTAAATTTTAGTCTAAAATTAAATTTTATTTTAATTGAAATAAATTTAAACTTCAAAAGTTTAAATTTAAATTTTAAACTTTTGTTTAAAAATCATTAGGAATTTCAACATGTTGACAACAGAGACTGAGGTCAAGTATACAGTCTCTTTTAAGGTAGGTCCTTCGACACAGATTACATATCCACAATGGTAGGTCAGTTCATGGTTCTTAGATCCAAGGCTAATCATTAGTTATTTAAATGAGCCCATACTAAAAGTGTGAAATGCTCTGTAATTTATCAGTAATATCATTAGCAAGCCTCAAAAGGAGATGAAAAGGCTGGGGGTGGGAGCACATGCATTGAATCACAGCAGCACTAGGTGGATCTCTGAGGTTGAGGCCAGCCTGCTTTACAAGGTGAATTCCAGGACAGCCAGGGATACATAGAGAAACTCTGTCTCAGAGAGAGAGAGAGACAGAGAGAGAGAGAGAGAGAGAGAGAGAGAGAGAGCGAGAGACAGAGAGACAGAGAGACAGAGAGACAGAGACAGAGAGACAGAAAGACAGAGAGACAGACAGAGACAGAGACAGACAGAGAGATAGAGAGAGAGAATAGAGAGATACATTAGTGGTTGAGCACCTGCTGTGGGTCAGTCATAACTTTCTGTTATTCCAGATCAAGGGAATACAATGATCTTTTCTGGCATCCACTGGCACCTGAACACACACACTCACAAAATTTTTAAAGGCCTCAAGAAATATGTTCTGAGACTCTGTTATGCATAAATCGTCATTAAATTAGCCTTCTTGTAGTTGGGGAGGTCAGGAAGCTGGCAAGGTTATCTAATGGGGGCTTTGCTCATTGGCTGTATGTGTAGAAGAGAAGTATAAGAAATGTAAGATTGCATCCAAGCTTGAGATTTATTTGAGTTGACCTTGAATGGGATGAGACAGTTGTGAATTTTGAACGTTTTTAAGGTGTTGGTGTCTTTTTAAAGGCTCAAATAGACACCTAAAAAAGCAGTGGCCAATTGCCATAAAATTTAGCATTAAGGACAGTGTAACTAAATGCTACTGTATCACACCTGCATTTATTTAGTTTCATATTGCCCAGATTTTGATTTTTTAAAAATTCTTTTTCCATTTTTGCTCTTTATTCTCTATTGTGTGTGTGGCAGGAAGGGAGATGGCTTCAGACCAGGCACCTCTGTGCCTCTGTTGCAGCATTTTAAATTAGTTTCACACAGTCTTGAGCTTTGTGATTATCTCTGCTACTCCAACACCTGGCCTGACTTTGGGAATTACTCACCATCTGGTCAAATAGTGAGTAATTATAGCAACTTAATGGTGGGATAAAATATGGTTTGCTAAGAGATTCAATAGTGTTTTCAGAGATTAGGGAGAATTAGATGAAGCTCTGTCAATAATCTAGCAAATGTGTCCTGTTCTGTCACCATGCTACTTTTGAAGATCCCCTTAGGGGAGTTTCGGAGTTCATCCCTTATGCAGGGAACAGGTGACAGTGGTAGGAATCACATCCCTCTACTATTCATCCCACATGTCTTCAAGAACTACCATTACATATTATAACAGGAAGCACTACAAGCTCTCTCTAAGACAAATGAACTTAAGACCACACGACTTTTTCGATTGCACAAATTCTATTTGGTATTATAATAAAAACCTGAACAGGATACTCGGGGCAAGCTGACCTATCAGAGAGACAGGGAACAAACTGCAGCCAATTCTCACCTAGCCTGTCCTGTTTTCCTGAATCCTTTGACTCTAGACCTCTCAATCCTCAGCCCAAAAGAGAAGTGGCAGGGAAGCTGAATTCCTTCCATTTCTCCCTCCACCCAACTATCTTAATTCCTGGTTTAACTTTTCTTGAGCTAGGATTAAAGGTGTGTCCCACCACTGCCTGGCTGTTAGGCTTTGAACTCACAGAGGACCAGAGGGATCTCAGCTTCCTGAGTGATGAAATTAAACCATTCCCCAACCTTCATGGTTTGACTCTATGGGTGGCTCTGTCCTCTGATATCCCAGACTATTTCTATTAAATAAACATATCACCACACCAATTTTTCCATTAATTAGTAAGTGATTCGCCATGCTGGAAGATCTTTCATTCAGGATGAGATATATGAGTGGGCACTTTATCCATATGCAGTGTTTTGGGTGGTCAGTAAGGTAATACATGGGGAGGCAGGATGGACTTTAATATCAGTGTGCGTTCTGAGAATGGAGGCTGTTTGGCTGATTCCAGGGTGAGACATCCTAATGCAGATATAGACAATTATAGATTGTCTCTGGAGCCAGGTTACCTTTCCTGGCTCTGTACCTGCCATTTACTAGCACTGAATTCCTGGCCAGAATTCAGTGCTAGTAAATGGCCTCTTTTCTCATCTGTAGAGGAAAGATGAAAATGTGTCTACTTGGTTGGGTAATGACAAGCCATAGCACACAGAACATTAAATCCTCAGAAGATCACCTAGATGAAGGTGTTATGTGCTATTTAATAAATATGCCTGTGAAAAACATGTATCTATAAAATATAAAACCAAACAAACATTCTTAAGTATTGAATGAGATAACACAAGGTACAGATAAAATGACTCAAGGAAAAAAAAGATGTCTATCTCCTGTGTTTCCAGGCTCTGTAAGCACTTGATATTGGCTGTTCTGTAAATGCACATGGATTCTTAGCTCTTCATCTCACATGTGACGTTGGGAGGTTTGCAATAAGCTGTTAGACTGAATTATTCCTTGCTAACCCTTGCTTTGGCAACCTTGATATACTCTTAAACAACCTTTGGTTTTTAAATTTGTTCTTTCTCCCCTTTTTCTTTTTAATATTTCTCATTTAACAAATATTTACAGGCTGCAAGACAATCTCAATATAGAGGTGAACACTATAGAAAAAAGATGGACTTAACTAAAGATGACAACTTAGAACAGGTTGGCATGGAGCAGACATAATGTCTTTCATGATATATGAATGGGTAGCTCAGGAGAGCTGTTGGGAACAGGTAACATTAATGTGAAGGGCTGTGCCTTAATGTTTTCATGGTGTCACAGAAGGGATAATATGACCATGTCAACTGTTAGAAAGCAAAACATTTAATTGGATGGCTTTCATTATAGAAGTTCAGTCTATTATCATCATGGCAGGACATGTTAGCATGTAGGCAGTGATAGTGCTAGATAGGTAGATGAGAGTTCTACGTCTTGCACAGGCCACCAACAGTGGCCTGAGACATTGGATGTGGCTTGCACATGTATATATAAGACCCCAAAACCTGCCTCCACAATGCCATACTTCCTGCAATAAGACCACACCTACTTCAACAAAACCATGCCTCCTAATGGTATCAGTCCCTTTAGAGAACATTTTCTTTCAAAGCACCACAGGAGGGAGCAGCTGAACAGGAAGAGAAACTGAGCTGACATGGAAATTTTTTTTCCAAACCTTAGAGAAGACCAGAAACTGGAGAATGTGGGAAGGGAGAGGAGCTCAAGGGAAGAAGTCAGGCAAGGACCACACAGTCTCTGGACTCTGAGCCACTCAGGTAATAATATTCCATGCTGTTTTCTGAGGAATTAGACACTACACCATTCTTCATTGCTCCACACTGGGCCATTATAGCATTAAACTCATTTTAAAGTTTTTTTTTTTCATGTGCAAAATGAAATAAGGTATAATCCATTTTTGCTATTGTACCAAAAAATCCCTGAAACCTCTTTGCCCAGCATTCCTTCTGGTTGTATTTTCTTTTTTGTCCCTCATTTCTTGTGTGTGGTCAGATCTGTCGCCATTTGTTTTATGAATCTCCATCAGACATCCCTCAGGTCCTGCAACTTTCTTATGTAGGACTACTATCTCCATATCTTCATATCCAGAAATAGGTCCAGCACTACTTTGTATCTTTAAAATTTCTACAATCATTTGCTAAACAGAATTGTCCACTCTGAGTCATGTAGAAAACTAACTGATTTTAAAATTATAATTTGCTATTCAATAAAAACCCACAAAAAAAAAAAACCCAAAAACTTTCTGAGACTGAGTGGATTGTTCAGTGGGTAAGGCTGATTTGCGTCCAGGCCCAATGACCTAAATTTGTATCCTTTGCTCCTATGAAAACAGCTGAGCATGAGTGCAAATGACTGTGACACCATTATTTGGAGACAGGACAGACAGATTCCCAGAGCTTGTAGGCTAGTCAGCTTAGTGAAATAGTGAACTTCAATATATTGAGAAGTCTTCCTCAAGGAGATAATAGAGGAAGACAGTGGAGATTGAAAGAGGAAGACACCAGATGTTCTACTGTATCCTCTGGATGTGTATACAGGGGCAGGGACACTTAATGTGCACATATACACAGATGTCCTATTCTCACCTGTGCCTGCACACACACAATATGCATGCACCATACACACATATCCAACCCCCACCCTATCACTCTATAAATACAGTAGGGGACTTTAGCTCCCTATTTTGTAAAGCAGACTTTCAGAGGGCTTTGTTTTGCTAAAACCTCCAGCTCACTCCTGATTGATCCAGAAAGTCCCAGGCCTCTCTTTCCCCACCCCACCCTCTCACAGAATCTCCAACACAAAACAGGCTCCAAAAAGCCCAGTTCCACATTCTTGGATGCTCTGGATGCTCCTTCCCAGAAATTGCCAGCAGCCCAATCTCCCCTAAAGCACTTAGCTTTTGACCATACTTAGGCACAAATCCAGCTTGTGTCAGGAACATCATTCCCCCTTGCCTACAGACTATATAAACTCCCTGTTTTAGTTTCTGTGTGTCACTTCTCCAGCCCAACTTCTGGGACTGGAGAACTGACCTGGAGTTGCTTTGCTCAAATAAACCTGTTCTTTTACTTTTTCAGTTCTACTTGATGGAGCTTACTGGGTTGGTGGAGAAACCTATTATCATAATACAAAAAATAAACAAACCAAAAACCAAAAAAACAAATATACACGGTTTTTGTTGGCCTTTACCTGGGTTTTTATTTAAAGCCACAAAATTAAATATATTGCTTATTGTGACATCATTCCCCACTAGCACTAGTAAAGAGAAAAGTCAAAGGAAGGTATTTCTACTCTGGAATAAATTAGGAGGATGATATCCTTACAAAGGGTAAAACATAGGATAAGATTGAGAGGAAACTGCAATGAGATGTCAGCATTTTGTGTCCAGGGGATATAACTTAATTGGAAATGTCGCCCAATAATTCCTTCTACATTGTGCTTTTTATTGAGAAACAGGGGAACACTTCCATAGCCAAGGGTCATTGCATAAAACATGTTGCTTTGCCTGGAACCAGGGACATCATCACTCTAGTACCCTATAAACAGGGATGGTACAGTATCCAAACTCTGGTCAGTGCCTTTGAGATATCTTTTCCATAGCTCTCAACCAGGCTAATCCTCTCAGAAAAAGGGCCATAGAATAATTACCTCTTTGTAGGGTACTTGGCATACAGGACTGTAGTCAGTTTGAACTCTCTGAACTTGAGATCTTGTTCTTCCCAGGGATCTGGCTTCTCCACCATTTTGCATCAAGTACTAACATTTCATGTGGGGTTCTGTGTGCCAAAATCCTTGTCAGAACATAATAATTTATATATTATATGAAAACCAATGTCCTATTGCTTCAGGAAGCCACAAACCAGGAAAAAAAATTTAAGCAGGATACATTGACAACACTTGTCTTTGTATATGTCTTTCTGAGAGGACTGTGTTGTAAGGATAAATGTCACCCATTAGAGAACTGGCTCAACTTTCCTGAAACATATCAAGAACACTTAGCTGTCTGTGTCTGGAAATCATCACAGTTTACTTAACATTAAAAGGGGAAATTCCTTTTATTGACTAAGGTAGTCAACTTATGACTGACTTCATAAGGATCTTTCTAAATATTATACTAGGAGCTAGGCTCAGAATGTCAATCAGCCAAGTGTTTTAAGGAAAATAAATGACATGTTATAAACGACACTGGCTAAAATAACTGCCCTACAATTAACAAAAGAGAAAGGGAATATTCACCAGTCAACTTGACAACTAGAAATGAATGTCATGTTTGACGTTAGCTGTAAACTACAGTCTGTTATACAAAAAGCAATGAGTCTAATGGGGTGAGACTACATTAAACAGTACCTAGAGGCACATAAAATACAGTTGGGTTGCCAGGCATACCAACCATGCAATGGAAAATGGTCCAAATGGCAAAGGCTGCACAATTTTTTTTCGAGATGGAAAAATATATGACTGGATCCAATTGTATCTTATCATCATGATGCTGTGTAACCAAGTCTCTACTTATCTTACTCTTACACACATAGAAGCTCAGAAAAGCAAGCAGAGTCCTCAATACTTAGACTGCTGTATTGAGGCAAAAACACATGCTGCATTTGGTAAATTTCTATATTAGCATACAGTTTTTCAGCTTGAGCTTTAATTATCATATAAACAGCATTTCATTTGTGATAGCCTTCTATTTTGATAAACCAGATTCAGGACTGATGTGAGACTGCCAGAGTAGAAGAAAATTCCTAAGGAGAAACTCTATAGCCAAAAGTTAATAAAGTACCATTTTTCAGAAAAGACATTGGGACTTTATAATACAAACACAGACTCAAAAGACTTATTTAAAAATATTGCATAACCAGTGTGGCTGCTAAGAAAAGACTCCTGTATGGCTAAGCAAAATTTCTGTATGCACATCAGGATTTTCTTCAATGAGCTCCTGGGCATTGCACTTTACATTCAGTCTCCTCATTAAGAGTCACAAATGGAGCACTAACAAGAAACTTTTAAGTTGTCTAAGTTTCGAAAGTAAACTAACACCCAAACTTCCTAATGAAGAATCAAAATTATTGGCTGTTTATCTGAGCATCTGACCATCCAAAGGCCACAGAGAATGTATCTGCATGGGTTCTGGCAGGGCAATCCCTACAGCTCTTGTTTGCATAGTCTGTCAGAGCAGCTGGTACAATCTGTCTCAAATTTAATGTCTTTGGTGACAGTCACAATGTCTCTTTGGCATACACAACTCTCAATAAATGATCAAACACAGGCTAGACACAAGTGATACTTTTAGAAAAATTTCTGTGCCAAATACTGTAATTTGTGAAGCTATTTTTAACTAAAAGCATATCTTTTCTCCCAGAACTTGTGTTTGGTCCTTAAAAATAGCACTAGATAAAGTACATATTGTTACTTTGGACCCTGGTGAATAGCAATGAAGGGAGGTCATTGATCTTGATCTTCACATTTGAAAAATATATAGCAACAATGGACCTTTGTTGCTATTAGATGTCAGAAAAGTTCATAAATAGATTCTCTCTTTGGATTTACATTCTGATTTTTTTACTAAGAGATTCTTCCTCATCACTGTCAGCATACCTGGTGGAATACAACACTATCAATATGTGGCTGTAGGTGATGATAGCTGCATGAAGGTTCTGCTATTGCTTGACAGGATAGATATAATAGTTAAGAGGTTAACAAAAGGCTTCAAGTTCTTTCTTTTAGTTTAAAGCCATGCAACTATCAATGTTCTTAATTGTTCCAGACTTTATTTAGAGAGTGTAGACAATAACAGCATTTTCACATCCTAATGGTTATTATTTTTTGATGAGAACACAGGAAGTTCTTATAAATGTTTGTCCTTATTCTTTCCTTACACTTTATCTCTGATTTATCATAATAATTAAGTGACAAATAATTGCACTAAAGGAAGGTGGCTGCCATTGGAAAATACAGGGTATTAGCAATGAACCCTGGATGTACTGTAGCATCAATGGAAGGCCCACTCCGCTCTCTTACTGCAGAGATGGGCCTCACCTAGCTTATATATAGTAGTGTTGTGAGGTAGAGCAAGAAAGATGTTTGCTGGAGATAATAAGGTAATTAAAATACCAGGTAATGTGCTTTCAGAGCTTTGTAGAACTGGAGGAAAGGGTGTGGAAGAGTCATCTTTTGAAGTGATTAGAAAAGAAAATTCAGTTTAAGTCTTGGCAGGAACAATCTATGTCTTCCATGATTAGCAGTTTCTCCTTTCCACTAACACTTTTCTATCTCTTGTCTTGTTAATAACTACTGGCGAATTTTCATGGTACTACAAAGCTATGAGCTAGAATATCTAGTAATTGTGAGTTCACACCTTTGCATGTGAAAAAACCAACATTTAAATTGTAAACATGCCACTTTAAATGTGCTGGCTTAAGTAAGTTAATTTGTCTCTTATGAAGATCTCACTTTGGCTGGCCTTTTGTTATTTGCTCCTGTGAGGGACAGATGTCAAGAATAATAGGCACATCTTTGTTTTATCTGCAGGGCACAGGGTTTGTGCTAAATAAAGAGAAGGGATGTTTAGGATCAAGACTGACCAAGCCTGCAATACCACCAGTGTGAACAGAGTTGTATCTCTGGATATGGTATCATCACAACACCATGGCTGGGAGGAGGGTAAAGCTTGAATGATTCATTTCTATGGCCCATGGTTCGATCAATCATGTTTATGTGAGGAGACTCCAACATAGTATCTGCACACTAGACCTTGAAACAGTTCCCTAGATGATACTACAATCATTACCTTGCCACAGTGCTGCCATGGCAACACACTGTGCTTACCCAAGGGACACTATTAGTTTCTCACCTGGGGTCTCCTTGGTCTCTTTCTGTCATCCCTTTTATCACACTGTTCATATTTATGTTCTTATTATAATAAAACTATAGTTCTATCTTACATGCGTTCTTCTAGTGAATTATCATATATTAAAATACTGTGAGAAGTCACACATTTATGTCCAGTTGGTTGAAACTGAGATGAAGTCTGGGAACTCCACGGCTTGAAGGGAGTGTCTGAAGTGGCTTTTGGAGAGTCTTTCACCACTCAAGTTTGTCTTCATTTTGAGGAGTTAGTGTCAAAAATCATTTTAAAGAGGTCCGTCACTACTCTATTCTAACAGCCTCGTCTCATGATGCATGTCCATGTGTGTTGCTAGAAGTAACTCATCCAGACTATCTGGAAATTGGTTTGAAATGTAGTCAGATAGCTCTGTGCCTTCACAAGACCTCCATGGAAGTTTAATGTACTAAAACTTAAAAGTAGCTGTCCTGGATGTCAGAGGCAGAAGCCAGAGAGAGTCATCCTGGGTTTGAACTACCCTCTCATTACAACATGTTTGTAATCTTAAGTAAGATGCTTAGTTTGTATGGGTTTTGGCATCTCATCAATAAAGATGGTCATAAAGGTACATCATTTGTCATTGCATTATTGTAATACATTAACAAATATAACATATTATGCATAGAATCTGGAATATGAGGAACTGCAAATATCTAAAAGTCATATTCAAATAAAAAATATTATCTTATAGTAAAGATTAAATAAGATATATACTATAAAACTTAGTTAATAGTGGTCTGAAGTACAACCTTTTATTCTCATGTTTTTAATTCGTGGTGATACACAACCATGCATACAATGCAGAGACTGCAAGTTAGGATGTGAATTTGGATTGCTTCCCAAGCTAGCTATATGCAGTGTGATTGTCTCATAATTATAAGCTATAGCAATGAGCTGCTGCAACCTGTCAGGCAGGTTGAATGAAGGGGAAAGCAATGAATATTGAAATCATTTCACTGTGCTCACTGTATGCTGGCTTGGAAGTTGTGAGTTCTGGGGGATACTATAAGCTGACTAGGGTTTCTAACTTGCAGGACTCTGACTCTCCATATTCCAAACTCCCTGCTCAGCCACACTCTGCATACCCTTCTTCATGGTCTAGCCTGGTAATTCTACCTTATACTCTCACATTCCTTACTCAACCCAGATCTAGCCCAGGTCTCACATCAGTGCCCTAATCTAGTATGCTCATCCTTGCTTGTGTGACCAGAATAATACTCTGGCTACCTACATCTGTCCTTGTACCATGTCCAACCTTTCCAGCAAGTTAGTTTCTACACACATGAAGCAAAGTGAATCTGACTGATTCTTATTTCTAGGTACCACCACTAACCCCAGTTCTTCCCTAAACTCTAGAATTGTACCAGAGTGCACATCTGGCATTCCATCCAAGTCCCCATTCCTCATGCCCAGGAGACTTTGGTCTATCTAAGCCATTTTCAAGCCTAATTCAGTCAGCACATTTTATGATTTATTCCAACCTGCTTTGTTTATATAAGACAAAGGACTAACAAAATATCTACATGCCAAAATCTCATCCCCCAAACACAAGTTTTATGAAGGAGCAAGTATATATATATATATATATATATATATATATATATATATACTTTATATATAAAATAAAATAAAAAATTCCCCAAAGAGAATTACCTAGGTAAACCCCATGACACAAAATTAAAAAGAAGAATCACAAACTACAGAAAAAGCATTCAAATAATTTGAAGATACAAAGAGACAGCTCAATGATCTTAAAGAGAATGTGTAAGTGTTCCTAGCATATCATGTAGTGAACCCAACATGGCGCTGAGTGAAATAAGAATTCCTGGCATGTAGTAGCCACGTGGTAAAGTCATCATGGCACTGGCAGAGCACACCAGAATATGTAGGGCATGCACCTAGGCATGGCTAAGTAAAATAGTGCCCACCCTTTCTCTTAAAAGGAGACACCATGTTACAGTCTGTCTCTTCTCTCTTCTGCTTCTTTGCTCCTGCACTCACCTGACAACTCTCTTGAATAAACTCTTGTGTGGTCCTGGTAGTATATGTATGTGCCTGATCTCAAGTGCAAATCCAACTGAATAAACTTAAATAAGTACCTGTCTGATTAAGATAATCCAGGTTTTAAAAATGGCATTTAATAAAGATACAGAAAATTTTAAGAGAATTTAGACAGAACTGAAAAGCTCAATAACCAAATTAGGAAATTCAAAAGAAAATTTTACAAATGGAATGAATAAAACAGAATTATAGAATATTAGGACTCTAAGATAAAGTAGAAGATTACGATGAAATATGCAAAGATATTGAATAAAATCACATATAAGAAGTATACATGAATTATAAGGCATAGTGAAAAGATCAAGACTTTTAAGGTTACAAAAAGATTAGGGAGAGAAATTCTATGTCAATGGCAAAGAATGGACCTTTGATAATATCATAGAAAAGGATTTTCCAAACTAATGAAAGACTCATACAGGTACAAAAAGCACACTGATAACTAAGTATAAAAGACCATAAAAGTAAATTCTCACGGCATAGCATAGTTAAAACACTAAGTACGTAGAACAAATAAAGTATATTCATATCTGCAAGAGAAAAAACAAGTCACATATAAAGGAAAGTCCTTAAAAGTGACAACTGATTTTTCAATAGAAAACATGAAAGCCTGAGGAGACTGGAACAATTTCTCAAAGATCTAAATGACCATGAAAGCCATCCTAGACATATATGCCCAGTGATATGATCTGCATTGCAGAGAGTATAAGAATAGCCAAGAGAAGACTGTAAAGGGTCACAAAACCAATGAAGCCATAGTTACTGAAACACAAAGTACAACTGATAACAAACAACAACACATCGGCTATAATAAACAACCCTTTCAATAATAATAGTCTCAATTTTCTCATTAAAAACACAGGTTGGATAAATGGATACAAAAAAAAAACCCAACTTATTTGTCTGTTGTCAACACAAAACCCATCTTATCTTTAAAGAGAAACACATATCAGAGTGAAAGGATTAGCAAAAGTATCTTAATCAAATGGGACCTGGAAGCAAGCAGACATTACTAAAATGTATACACACCAAACTCTGGTGAACCTAATTTCATTAATAGTAGGTGACCTTAATACACTATATTCTCTAATAGTCATGTCATCTAGGCAGAAAATAAGCATAGAACAATTAATATTATTTATAACATCACACTCCAAATGGAATTAATAAATCACTATAGAATATTCTACTCAAACACTGAAGATTACAGATTCAGCAGCATATGGAAGCTTTCTACAATAGACCACAATCTGGGACACAAAACAAATGTTTACAAATTCAAAAATAAAAAGGAACTCTGTAGTGATATATTATGTATCTAATAAAGTCTTCCTGAAAATCAGAAGACAGAGCCAGCCACAGACTTAGCCACTGGAGTCAGGCAGTGGTGGCACACACCTTTAATCTTAGCACTTGGTATCTCATGCTTCTCTGTTCTCAGTACTTTGGAAACATATGCCTTTAATCCTAGTACTAGGAAAGTCGAACCAGGAAGTAAAGTAGCTGGGCAAAGAAAGAAATATAAGTCAGGAGGAAACAGGAGTTTACCCTCTTGCCTGTACCTCATTTTCCTTTCAGCTGAGAACTCAGAAGCATTCAGTCTGAGGATTTAGAAAACAGACCTGAGGAGTTGGCTGGGTGAGAAGTGGCTATAGCTTGCTTCTCTGTCTCTCTGATCTTTCAGTTTTCCCCCAATATCTGGCTCCAGGTTTTTATTAAAATTAATTAGGATTTGTGCAATAGAACTCTGTGCATCCTATCTGACTATAATGCAATCAAAATTAAAATCGGCAAAAGCAAGTGTCTAGTAATATGCAAATTCATAGAGATTAAACAATTCATTACTAAATGACAAATAGGTCAAAGAAAAGAAATCAAAAACAAAATAAAAAAATTCTGCAACTAAATGAACATTAAAACAAAACCTCTGGGACATGTTAAGCAGTCATAAAATGTAAAATTAAAGCTTTAATTGTCAACATTAAAAAATCAGAAAGAATACAAATAAATAGCTAAATGACACAACTTAAAAACTTTGAAAACTAAAAACAAATCAAATCTAAATAAAATTGATATCAATAAATAAAAAAATTTAGAGTGGAAGTAAATTAAATAGAAACAAAGTAAATAATACAAAGAATCAATAAATAGAAGAGATAAACAAGATAAACAAAATCATTAAACTCTTGGTCCAACTAACCAAAGAAAAAGAGAAGACCCAAATTAAAATAATTAGAAATCAACAGTGCTTGGAAAAGTTGTTATCCCCATGTAGGATAATGAAATTAAATCCTCATCTATCATCTTGCACAAAAACTAACCCCAAATAAATTGAAGATTTAAATGGAAATCATGAGATATTTTGAACCTGCTAGAAAAAAAAGGGAAGTACTATATGGGATACAGTTGTGAGAGAATTTTCTAAATAGGACACAATTTTTTTCAAGAATTAAAGCCAGTAATTAACAAGAGAAGCCTCTTACAGCTGAGCAGGCTTTGCACAGCTAAAGCAAGAATCAAATGAAGAGGAAATGAAGTCACAAAATAAATAGCCCAATCAAAATGTGATCTGGGAAACACATCAATTAAAAAAATATACATGGCTAAGAAATATCTAAAAATAATGTTCTTCATGCCTCTAGGAGGTATGAAAATGCAAATTAAATCTACTTTGATATTTTCTTTTACCCCAGTAAGAATGGCAAAGATCAATACAACAACCATCAACAAATGCTGGAGGGGGCTACAGAAAGAGAACCCTGTAGTGGGATTATCTGATACATTGTAAATAATCGTGCTGCTTATGGGTTTAATAAAAAGCTAATTCCCACAGGAAGTGTGGGAGGGGCTACCAGACTAAGAAAACTTAGGGAACATCTCAGAGCAGGACAGAGCCTCCAGAGAGATGCCAGGAGACACAGAAGAAAGAAGCTAAAATGCTGAGAAAAGGTACCAAGCCGCATGTCTGAACAAGACGGGTTGAGTTCAGATGAAGGAGTTACCAAGTCATTTGCCTAGGCCCTAGGCTGATCAGCATAAAATGAATATAAGCTTTTGTTTCTTTCTTTGGAGCAAAGCGGCAGTGGGTTCTCAAGTGGATCTGAACCTTGAGATAGGCCCAGAAGCCTGGGCCGGAAACATAATACAATAGAACCTTCATTCACTGTTGTTGGGATTGCCAGCTGGTTCAGTCACTTTGAAATCAGTGTGAAAAACCCTGAAAAAAAAAAAACACTATAATTCCTTGATATAGACTGTCAAAAAGATTTAATATTTGACTTGTGGTGATTTGAATGAGAATGTTCTTCATAAGCTCATGTATTTGAAAACTTCATCATCAGGACTTGGTGTTATTTGAGAAGAATTAGAAGGATTAAGAGGTGTGACCTTGTTGGGTTAGGTGTGGCCTTGATGGAGAAAGTCTGTCACTGGGAGTGAGCTTTGAGGTTTCAAAGGCCCATGCTAGGCCCAGCATCTCTTTGTCTCTCTACAGATCAGGATATAGCTCTCACCTATTTCTCAAGCTCCATGTCTGCCCGTATGCCACCACCATGTTTCTCACCATGATGACAATAGACTAAACCTCTAAACTTTAAGCTAGCATCAATTATGTTTTTCATTATAAGAGTTAGTGTGACTATGATATCTCTTCACAGCAAGAAAAACATAACTAAGACTATGAATTCCAAAACAAGCAGCATGACATGATATCTCTAAGGATGCAATAGTAGCTCATACTTTGTTTGAAACCAACCAACAACTCTCTAATTGTACTTAAGGCCTTCTCAGCAAGCTAGAAATCATGCCTGGTACTGGAATCTTAACCAATTGCCAGGTATGTTAAAGTAACAATAATTAAAGAAATAGAAAAAGATGTTATAGATGGGAAAAGTTAGAAAAAAGAAAAGAGAAATGATATAATTATATTTTAATTAGAAATAAAGAGGTTACATAAGCTAAAACATACTTTCCCTCTAGAATATTTTCAAACCATAATAGGTTTATCAATATTTAATCTTCTCCCAACCCATGAAGCATGTCTGTTTTCTGCTACCTATGACAGGATTAGACATTACCCCACTGTTTCCAGCATCTAATGTCTCCAATAACTTACTACATTGGTAAAATAGGAATTTCAGATTTATGCCATGAATCTTAAGTCACAACTAGATTAAATACATCTTTAAAAAAATCAAAATGATAACCATTATAGTAAAAAATTTGGCCAATGAGAAGTAGGTTTATTTATTCCTATGTAAACTCTTTATGTGTAAGTTCTAGCATAAGACTATGTGTTTTCAGGTTCAATAAACTCTTTGAAGCCATATTCTCTTTCTTGATTATCGTGGAAGCAGACATTTATTGAGGTGCTGAAAGAAGTGGTCGTCAATTGTCAAGAAGTCAGGTCAATATGATGGATGAGAAAAATCTTTGCCCAATCTGTTCATCTTTTGAAGTGTATCTTATATAATTAGGCATTGTCCTGGAGAAAATTTGGGACCTTTCAAAAAATGTAGTATATCAGGCTAAATGGAAACAACCAAACTAGGTGAGCATGACTTTTTTGGTATATAAGGCATTCATATGAACTGGTCATTGCTGGATATTGTATATAAACCACTTTTTATCCCAAGTCCCAATCCAATTGAGAAATAGTTTATTTTTGTGTGAAATATGAGAGGGAGATAGTTCAAACTGTCAACTGTTTCTGTTTATTTCAGTCAGTTCATGAGGCATGCAAATACTACACTTTACCACTTTCCAGTCTTTCATTTTGCTTCTAGTACCAACTAGCCTGTAGTTGGAATTTTCTTTGGGCTGGCCAACCAGTTTCCAAATAAAGACATAGAGTCTTATTATTAATTATAAATGCTTATGCTTGTCCCACTAGCTCTTTAACTTATTCTAACTTGTTTCTATTCATCTACAATTTGCTTTAGGGATTTTTACATTTATTTCCTTCTGTATGACCTACTTTCCTGCATCCTCCCTGTCTGGTCCCTGACATCTTTCTGGTGTCTCTTTTTCTTTCTCCTCCTTGTGCTTTTTCAGGAGCAATTTCCAAGAAAGCAAAATTCTCTTTACCTACTTATACTATTTTTTTTCTGAATTATCTGTGTCTGAATCAGCCAATAAGATTTAATCTATATAATAGTAAATTATAGATTGAGGAAACTGTTTATAAATTAGTTCTGATGGCTATTATACAAAATAGTAACATGAGATTGGGATGCTTAATATTTCTTGTGAAATAATTTTTCAATGGTATTTTTTAATAGGATGGGAATTACTATAAGTAGACACTAAAAAAAAATCAATCTTTTAAATCGAACTCTATAATAGACCACCTCATATAATAAAAAAAAGGAAACAAAATTTCAAGATGTAACGAGTTCATTGGCTGAGTCATCTTATATAAGGCTCCTTTTTCTGTTAACATTCTCTATTATTCAGTTTTCTTTTTGATAGCTAATATAGGAGAATTACAATCCTTTAATATGCTAATCATTTAACTGCTCCTATTTCAGCTCTTCTAATGCCTACAATTTTTCTGATATCAGAGGCCACTCTTCCCCCCCTCACAATTTTGTCAATCAACCATTTTAAAAGTAGGGATGTTACTACCTTTGGAAGATCAGAAACTATTATGTCCTGCTTATATACAACCTGAACAGTTGGTGACTATCCCCAATAATACATTATAATATGTTTCTGAGAAACATATGTTAATTTATGGGTTGTTTCTGTTACTGGAAAAATGTTAATAAGTATTTTCTATTTCTGTTACACATCAGGTTCCCATAAACTTATTGCTATGTTAGCCACATATGGTTTTTAACTTTCTTCTCTATCCTTCTGGACTTATCCACTTGACCCATCTCCTACTTTGCTTTACCTGAGATAAAGTTACAATACCTAGAAACTTAATATTCACTTCCTGAAGATACCAAACTGAATGGCAAGATTTGAGAGGAAATTATTGTTACATCTGTACCTCTATCTATTATACCCTCAATTTAAATGTCATTTAGTTACATTTGCATTTGTAGTTTTAGTTTTTTTTTTCAATGTTGGGTTATTTATTTTGTGCATCTGTGGCAATAAATGAGATCTTAGTGGTGGCAAGGGTTTGCTGATCTCTGTACTATGCACAGCTGGAGACCTGGAGGAAAATACCCAGATCCCAGCACCAGTTGGGGAAAGCTGAGCTGAGCAAGCAAGACATCTGGGTTAATAGAGACACAAAAGCCTAGGCAGGAAGAGGAAGGAGTGTACTGCAGGGACCTGTCCCCTCTTCTCTCTGTTTTCTCTCTCTATCCTTTTAGGGACCCAGGCCCCTTGGACAACACAGTGCTGAAGCTCAAAGGTTAGAGGCTGAGAAAATCATTGGCTACAGGTCACTGGTCCCAGCCAGTTTTGTCAGAAATATTATATTCAAGTCACGACTATTTTGGGGTCCACTTTCCATTAGAGATGTGACTGACAAAGACCTCTCCTAACTCCTTTTGAAGGCAAGAAAGGGTATGTAGGAGCAGAAGGGCTGGCAAACCATATGATCTTCATATAACCTTAGATTCCACAGGCAAGGACTTAGATTTAGGATAACTACAATAAGTAGAACTGTAAGTCAGGATTAATATGCAGAACTGGGGCACACAATTGCCTGGAATCTGACTGAGGTCCTGGCAGTGAAAGCTGGGACTGTTGAAAACCCAGTTTAGATGCTTGGGACTCAAGCTAAGGGTGCAGGTGGCCAAGATAACTGGATCCCAGGACAGGGAGTTTGGCAGTGAGAACAAAAGGGACAGACTGGAACCAAAATGCCTGGATCCCAGGCAAGAGGGCAAACTGTAGGAAAGAGGAAACTGGGAGAACCCAGAAGCCTTCTGGGATCTGGAACAGCAGCAAGTCCATTTATAAAATTTTTCCAAAATACTTGTCTTATGATATCTCCCAAAGATTTATTTTACCTACTGATGCTGTTCTGTCATCCAAAGCAATATGGTTTTTAACAATAGACATTAAGTCTTGCAATTGCTCTATTGAAGGGTTTTCCCAATGCTGACAGGGAATGATTGAGCCAAATTTGACACTAGGGCCTGCAAGAGGACCCCTAAAACATTTCCTTAGACAAAAGTTACTTTGCCTGTCCCTTGTTGGTCTGCATTTATTAGTCTAATGCTGGCCTTTGCCACATATTCTGCATATTCCCAAAGGCTGAGACAAGTTTGGATTATCCCAAGGTGGGGTGGGAAGGAACCCAAAAACATTGTTTCTAGAAACACATTGCCTACAATTCCTTTTCAGATGACCTAGTTCACCACAATTAAAACATCTGTCCTTTTAATTTTCTTACAATTTTTAGAAATTACTTCCATCCAAGTATGATCAAAAGAGTGAGATCCAGTATCAGTGGCTTACAATGAATTCTTTAGCAAAATCTCATAATTGTAAGAGGGTTATCTTCAAATATTACTGTTAGTTGTCAATACTAGGAGGCTGGCCAGTACACTCCAACTTTAAGCCTGTCAACTTCTTTGTAAATCATCTCAACCCACCATCACAGAGCACATTCCTTAGCAGTTCCTGGGCAAATGTATTATTGATTTTCATGTTATCTGTTATTTTTTAAGCCCATTTTGAACTTGAAAGAGAAAATTATTTAAATTTGCTGTGACATATCATTTTGATAGTAGAAAATGATTATGAAATAATCATTAAGTAATAAGTCATTAGCAAAATAAGATAGTTAATGCTTATTGAAGTTATGTGAAGCATAACTGCATTTATTCACTATATCACACATTTATTAATGATATGAGAAGACAAATTTCAATAATGCAAAAAATTATTTAGAATCAAACAGAGAGCAAATGTTTCAATTATTTTCCTGAAAAGCAGGTGGAATCAAGCTGATTAGAATTTCTCAACAAACACGGTGTCCCATCTCTGATGATTTGACAAGAAAAAGGGTCTTTATCATGTTAGCCAGAGTAATTTCACTAGAAATTAGTAATTATATTAGTGATGTTCTGAGGTTTAATTAATACTGAGGGGAAAACAAATACCTTGCTACTCATCAAAGCCCAAGTTTTTGCTGAAGATAATAAAAATGCAAGCATTTCTACTCTAATTACTACTTTGGATATTATTTTACAACTAGATATACTCTAGGGCTGAAGTGGTGCCTCAGAAGTCAAGAACACTTGTTGCTTTTCCAGAAAACCCAGGTTCAATTAATTCCTTTTATCCACCTGACAATTCACAAATGTTTGAAACTTCATTTCCAGGTGATTGGATGTCTGCTTCTGGCACAGACATATATGCAGGTAAAACATTTGTACACATTTAATAAAAATAAATAACTCTAAAAAGAAATATTTGAACAAGTGCTCTGGTTAATTTACTGATATTTCAAAACAAAATGTTCATTTCACTTTTTACATATACAAATATAATATTTCTCTAAGAGAGTTTAACAGAACCATCAGCATCCAAATATCCAGGGAAGCGTAGGTCTCAATATATATTGAGCATAGGTCTCAATAAAATATAACCAATATTTAGCTTAACTGCATAAAAATCCCAGGCATAATTGTGGAAGTTTATGAGTCCAACATCCAAATATCCAGGGAAGTGTAGGTCTCAATATATATTGAGCATAGGTCTCAATAAAATATAACCAATATTTAGCTTAATTGCATAAAAATCCCAGGCATAATTGTGGAAGTTTATGAGTAAGTATTATAAAATAAAACAAAATGGAAAGCTAAAAGTCTAAGAGGTGTTTAGATATTGAAAAAGCTAATACTGAAGAAGACAAATAGGCAAAAGAAAGTCCTATCTCAACATGAGCACTTGGTGGAATCATCAAACACCTCTGCACTCAGCAGTGAGACCAGACACTGTTAGTGTTAGAATTCTAATCCACCTCCTGGAGTCCTGGCCCACCCAGAGTCCTGATGTCAAGCTCCATTTAAGAAGACCTCTCTACTTCCCTCTCTTCTTCGCTCTTTCTTCCTACCAGAAGTCACGCATGTCTCTGACCCCTCTTCTCTCTCTCTCGCTCTTTTCCTCTCTGTATTTCCATCTCCCCTTTCTTACTCTATAATAAAGTCTTTCCACATGAACCCAGTCTCAGTGTCTCTTCCTGTGGTTACCAGTCACTGTCACCACACAGTCCACCTGCATAAGGCCCCATCTTCAAGCTACAGCTACAGGCACACTTGATATCATGACATGACAGTTAGCCCACGTAACTGAGGGAACCTGAGTTTATCTATTAAAGAGGTCTTTGGAAGCCTGTGCCTATTGTGTGTAAAGTTGGGCTACATAGGGCCAGTTATCACTTTTGCAGTAGCTTCTGTTACTGTAGAAAAGTAGTACAATGAAATTCTCCTGTTTCTACCAATTTCTTATTAAGCAAAGAGTGCCTGTACAAGTTTACCCCATCCCCAGTGAATAAGATGGTTTGCATGAGCATGGCCCCATAAACTCATGTATCTGAATGGCTGTTCTCCATTTGGTATAACTGTTTGGGAAAAATGGTGGATGTGGTTTTGTTGAAAAAATTTATTGTATAATATTATTTTAAGGTGTGTTACATTTGTTTATGGTATGGAACTTTGGTTTTAATAAAGCAAAGATGTGTTGCATTCTTTTATGTTGCATTTGTAAACTCTGTGAAACTGTGCTACTGTGCCTGTCTGAAACATCTGATTGGTCTAATAAAGAGCTGAATGGCCAATAACCAGGCAGGAAAAAGGATAGGTAGGGCTGGCAGGCAGAGAGAATAAATGGGAGGAGAAATCTAAGAGGAGGACGAACAAGAACAAGAAGATGAAGATGCTAGGGGCTAGCCACCCATCCACCCAGTAAACCTTGGAGTAAGAGTGAAAGGCAAGATAGACAGAAATATAGAAAGGTAAAAGTCCAGAGGCAAAATATAGATGGGATAAGTTAAGAAAAGTTGGATAAAAACAAGCTGACCTAAGGCTAGATATTCATAAGAAAGAATAAGACTCCCTGTGTATTTATTTGTGAGCTAGGTGGTGGATCCCCAAACAGTAAAGGAATGGACAACAACAAAGGTATGAAACTAAAGATGGGCTTTGGGGTTTTAAAAACCCAGGCTCCTCCAAGTGGTTCTTTCTCTCTCCTTCATGCTTGTTGATCAGGATGTAGTACTCAGATATTGCTCCAGTATCCTACCTATCTGCCACCATACTCCCTGCCACTAACTATTTGGAACCAGGAGCTCCTAAATTAAATGCTTTATTTTAAGTTACCTTGGACATTGTGTTTTGGCATAGCAATAGAAAAGTAACTAAGATAATGCACAAGAAGAAAAATAATCTATCTTAAACAATTTAGTGATGAGATTTCCCCCCTCAGATATGCTCAATGATCAAAATATTCAGAGAGACACACATGCAAACGAAGACATGTATATGCTAAATAGAATTAGTCTTGTGTAAATAATCCATTGCTAAAAATAGGGTGAACAAATGATTCAATTCTTTGATGGTTTACAACATTTCTGATAGAGTTTTGTAACAAAACTCTATTGTAAGCCATGTTGAAACTTGCAAATGTTTATGTAATTTCTTTCTCTGTCATTCCTACCAGAGATGCCAGTGGGCTATAAAATAGAGGGATTTATGGAAAAGAGACATATCTGAACAGTACACTGGCAATTGGTCACTGAATAAACAAAAGTGTTTCTGGAATATATTACTATTCCAAAATAAAGTAAAACCAAGACCCTAAGGTCAATGTCTCTGTCAGAGAGAGAGAGAGAGAGAGAGAGAGAGAGAGAGAGAGAGAGAGAGAGAGAGAGAGAGAGAGGAGTTTTAAATAGATTCAGTTGGAGAAGAGAAGCTGAGAAATTTCAAAAAGTTCTGTGTGGATGTTTTGATCTGCTGCTAGATTTTCAGTGGTGTGTTACTTGGTGGTAGAGGAAAGAAGTAGAGGTAGTAGATAGAGCATTATATATGAAATTTTGGCAATTAAATTCTCAACTTCTGTACAGGATAAGTTGTATTAAAATATTCTAAAGTGCAGATGTTGAGCAAGAAAAATTTCTTCATCAAAATTAAAAAGACATTAAAATAACAGATAATAGGGATTAGTCAAACTGAGTGACAGCTGGTGACAGAGAAGCTATATTTAATAATACCAAAGGGGAAAATCAGTGCCCACCTAAGACAAAGTTTGATGCTGAGAGACCTGTTCTGGGCTCAGGCCTTAGAAAAATGGTTTCTACTGGAAATATAAAGAAAAAATACTGTTTGTCATTAAAGAAACCTTTGGAAGTTTGGCTAGGATGGTACCTTATGTATATTAATTTAAGCCTGTTATTTTCAGAAGAAATGCCAAGAGTCTACAGCCAACCTGGATTACACTGCAGAAGTTTATACTAACAAAGAAGTCAAGGAGAAAAAGTGATAAGTTCTCCATAATTCTTAATTATATAAAACTTTGGATTCACAATCCTTCTATAAATATTGGATTTAAGCTTAAATTTGTACTTTATTGTGATGTCAAATGCTCCCACCAGAAAAGTAATATAAGCTAGAAGTACAAGGTACATGGGAGGGCATGCAGAATAGACATGTCTAACATGACTATTCCATGATATGGTTTAGGTATTTATTGTAGATATGAGTGAGAACAGCCAGCAGTGCCTGCCATAGCAGACAGAGAAAGAAGCACATTGAATATAACCACCAAACTGGATATGGTCAGAGTTACAGAATAGGGAAAGAAGGAGAGAAGTGAAGAGATAGAGAGATGCCAAGACATAGAGAATAGAGCATAGTAAGAAGTGTGTGTGTGTCTATATATATATATATATATATATATATATATATATATAGAGAGAGAGAGAGAGAGAGAGAGAGAGAACTGAAATAGAGAATAGGAAGTTAAAGGGTTGTAAGGAGGTAGCTTTGGACACAGAATAGCCAGAAAACTGACATGGGGATTTGAAATGGATAATAGGTACTTATCATATTAAGGGAGCCTGGAGGCCATTGTGGACTTTGATATGCTGATAGTCATATATCCTTTTCCCATAGGTAAGGGAAATAACTCCTTTTTATAGATGGAAATGATTTCACATATTCTTAAGGAATTCTAGCTTGTATCTAATCATCAGAAATATTCCTATAGTCCAGACTGAATTCATTTTTGGATATCTGGACTGCCAGTAATACCTAACATATAATACTAAAAAAATTAATTTCCAATCTATTTGGAGCCATACCTACAAATTATCCTATGTGTATACATGTACTGAAATGGACTCAAACCAAAATCATAACAAATGTAAACTTAGTAGCTACAATACACACAAATCAACCAAAGCCAAACAAACAATAACAATAAAACAAAAACTTCTCACAACAACAAGTATTTTAGAGAGAGATTATACAATAACAAATAAATAAATAAGATGAAATGGAACAAATACTATTAGCCAAAACAAAGAATGTCTAGACTAATTTCTTTAATCTGTTTCTATATGAATGTATGATGTTCAATAGATGATCTTTATCAGACAGCCTGCTTTCAGGTACAGACTATGATGTCCTTTTCCTAGTTTTTCAGGCCAACGGTAATGCTGAATGGTATCTCCCTCTCTCTTAGGGATAATTTACAGGGAAAGTAGCTGTTAGTGGTGGTAGACAGAAGCCAAGTGAAAAAATAGTTATCTGTAATATATTCTTGAGATCAGTCCAGCTCATACACTGGATGGGCCACTGGGAATCATTATTGATATCACACAACAATAAAATGAACCATATCAGCAAAACCTATACTTTGTGTAATATATATGTATATGTACATATATATATTAAATAGATACACCCACCTTCAGAATGTGGATTCCATTTATATACATTACAGATGTTCATTAATTATATGATTTGACATTAGAATAATTATAGGATTGACGCATATATATCATAAAGTAAAACTCACATTGGTATCCAGGTGAGGCAGGTCACAATGGATGACAGGACTTAAAAGATTACAGAAGACAGCCACTTTGGTAAAGATCATGTATGCGCCTGCCAATACTTAATGTCAGATACTTATCTAAAGGAAATTAGTATGAAACTAACAAATCCAAGCAATTTTAAATGGAAAGAAAATAGCACAAAGTAACCTTGAAGACAGACATTTCTGGACATTTTACTCTGACAATTATTCTAGGGAAAGGAAATAAGAAAATCATGTCCTTTTCCTAATATCGGTAATTAAAGCATCTGACTGTGTTTATATGGATCAGTGCTGTTAGCAGATTTGAAAAAGAGGAATGGTAAATCACTTCTTGGATGCCCTATTATATGACAGTAAAATATATGCCTGAGAAACTGATGCTTCTTAAAAATATGCAGAGACAAGAATTTTCACAAGGAGTTACTACTGTCCTAACATTTTCTGCCTTTGTAAGCAGTCATTCTAGATCTCTTTTGAATAGGGTCAGTCAGGATGAGAGCTTACAAAGTGCCTTAGTTACTTCTTTATTGCTGCAAAGAGATACCATCACCAAGGCAATTTATAAAATCAAACTTTCATTTGGTGTCACAGCTTCAGTGTCTTCTGAGTGTCCATGCTCATCTTAGAGTGTATAGCATGTCACCAGGCAGGCATGGTACTGGAGCAGTAGCTGAGAGTTTACATCTCGATTCTCTGGTTGGAGGCACATAGAAGAGAGAACAAACTAGGAATGGCACAGGCTCTTGTACCTCTAAGCATGCTATCAGTGACACTCTTCTTCCAACAAGTACACACCTCTTCCAACATGATCACACCTCATGATCCTCCCCAAATAGTTCCATAAACTGAGAACTAAATATTCAAATATATAAGCCCCTCAGCATCATTTTTATCTAAACCACCAAATTCCACTCACTGGTTCTCATATGCTTGTGGCCATAACATTATGCATTTAGTGCAACTTTGAAAGTCCACATAGTCTTTCAGTCTAAAGACTCTTTAAAAAGTGTATCTGTATCTCCTCTTATTGTAACTTGTTATGCCATGTTTAGATGTTCTCCCTGGGAGGCCTGCTTCTTTCTGAAGGGAAATGGAAGAGGAGTGGATCTGGGGAGAGGGAAAATGGGTGGGAGAGGCTAGGAGGAGGGGAAACTGCAGTAGGAACATAATATAGAAGAGAAGAATAAACAAAGACTGCAAAGTCTCTTCTGAAACTCAGGCAATCTCTTCATTGTAACCTCTCTAAAGTCAAAATCACATATACCCAACATACAATGGCACAGAATATATCTTTTTTTTAAAATGAGAATTGGTGTTTTGCCCATATGTATAACTGTGTAAGGGTGTCAGATCTTAGAATTAGAGATAGTTGTTAGCTACCATGTGGATGCCTGGAATCGAACTCAGGTCCTCCGGAAGAACAGTCAGTGTTCTTAACTGCTGAGCCATCTCTCCAGCCCTCTGGTTTTGTTAGTTTGTTTGTATTCATTTTTGTTTTTGTTTTAATTTATTTATTATGCATACAGTGTTCTGCCTGTAGACCAGAAGAGGGCACAAGATCTCACTGTAGATGGTTGTGAGCCACCATGTGGTTGCTGGGAATTGAACTCAGGACCTCTGGAAGAGCAGACAGTGCTCTTAACCTCTGAGCCATCTCTCCAGCCTGGCACAGAACATTATCATTGCAAAAGGGAAAATGGAGATAGTGAAGAAATACAAAGAAAGCCTGATAGCCAGCAAGGAAAACTTCACATTCTGTAGCTCTCTGTCTGATGTCAAAAGCTCTGCACTTTCAGCTCTGCTGACTACACCACCTTTCTTTCTCTTGGGCTGCTTCTGCTCCCTGTGTGCTACTCTCCCTGGCAGATGTTTACAACTCTAGCATCTCCAAAATCTTGGAGTCTCCAATATAACCCAGGTTTCACTTTCATGCAATGGCTTGTCTGGGCCTCTCTGAAGGGACTCCCCTGCCAAACATCTATCTTCAGCAGCTTTCCTTAATTATCCATGAAGGATCAAGATTCAAGAACCCATTAGTTTTGTCCTTCGGGACTCTAAATCCAGAACCAAGAGGCTGAATATGACCATTTCTGCTGCCTGCTTTGTTTGACATTTGACCTCCTCCTTGAATTATATGTGCAGAAACTTTGATTTGTTAATGCTATTTAGGAACTGATTATTCTTTGGACATTTTCTCTTCAGGACTTGCAAGATAAGTTGGGTGGGATCTTGCTTTGAGAACACCATTCCCTTTGTTCCAGTTTTCATGGAGAAGAGGAAGGATGAACTGTACAGAGTGTGACTTTTCTGCTACATTTTTGTCTGGAAAAGGTCAAATACTGCCAAACAGTTTTCTGTTGTCTGGCTGCCTTTTCCATTACTTTTAATAAAATAAAGACTTTTCATGGAGATTTTATTTATTTTATTTTTAAGTGCCTTTGGAAACATGAAGTTGTAGGATCTTATTGAAATAGGTGGAAACCAAGAGGAATTCTCTCTGTTGCTCTTTAAGTAATAAGAATGCCTTGAGTTGTCCATCTTTTCTACCTTTTACTTGCTAGTCTCCTTTATTTGCTCACTGTGCCCAGCGATTAATTACTAGAGGGAGAATCAGAGAACAACAGGAATGTCCTGCACTAGTGAAATTAAAAATCTAATTTTTAATTAGGATTCATGGACAGCTGCAGTGAATCAGTTTTTTTCAGACATTGCAACATTGGTACCTGTAGCAGGAAATCAGAATCTATACAGGTGGACTGATAGTAGCAGAGTGCTGGGATGCAGAGGGGCGTGGTCAACAAGAAAGAGCTTCAGAAATGGAGTGCCCAGGGAGAGGACGGAAGACAGGAAGCCAGCGTTCTCTTGCACAGGGCAGGGACCGCTTGAGCAGGTTCCAGACTGGTGACGTGGTATCCGGACTATTGGCACAGGTTTCAGACATGTGGCATGTGCGACAGGAGCTTTCGTTTGGGAACACTCCAGTGCGCTGCAACCTTACCCCTTCACCTCTTCTTAAAACCTTCTCCGTTTTGTAAGCAATTCTCACAAAATAAACATTATTCAAAACATATCTCACGGCGGGTCGTTACCGTGATAATTGGTGCCCAATGTGGGGCACGAACCCATGACTCTGAGATTATAACTACATGCACAAGATCAATCCAGCCAAAGTCTCAGCGTGGATGTAGGAGGGGCTCATGGAGCTCATTCCTAGCTGGTGGCTTATTGTAGTCAAATGTTTCTCTATCCTGTAAGGACAGTCCCACAGCAATTTAGTCTCAAATAATCAAGCAAAGGCTTTTGTTAGCTATAAACTGTTTGGCCTATGTCTCAGGCTTAATAGTTGCTAGCTCTTACTCTTAAACTAACCCATGATTTCTATCCATGTTTAGCCTCATTGCTTGGTACTTTGACTCATTGAAACATTCTTATCTTCCTCCCTTTGCATCTGGCTGGCAGCTGATCTGGTCTTACTTTTCCAATAATTCTCCTTGTTTAGTTGTCCAGGCTATATTTCCGATACAGCCTCTGGAAAATTAGTGTTTTATTAAGCCAATTTTTACAGTAAGTTATTAACAGTATACAAGAGCATAATCCCACAGCAGCCTATTGATAACTGATGCCTGCTATGAGGAGGGCAAGACAATTTTAACGAAGGATGTGGTCTCTGAGAAGCTACTTGTGTTCTAATGAGTGGTTCCATACTCAGGCACCAATATGTAGATTCAGTAGTTTCTCTTTAATAAAGGAGAAAATGAAGTTGAAATGAAAAATTTGGGGGAAGCAGGTAGAGAAGAGGTAGTGAGAAATGATTGTACAGTTAGTTAATATGAATTATATGTACTATATTTCTCAAACAATAGTCAGAAAAGGAAAAGAACAACAAATAATTGAAATTGTCAAACTATTTCAGCCTGGGTTACCCAACTATATAGTGAGGGAGTATTAAAGTGAGATGGGTATGAAGAACTGAAAGTGACCAGTGTTAAGTCTTTATCAGCAACTATTGTCTAACACAGCCCTGTTTTAATGGGTTTCCTTAACATTTTCTCACAAAGCAACAGGAGATGATATTTTTAATACACAACAGAGAGAAGTGTCTATTATCTTCATTTCCACAAAAGAACGTGTATGAAGATCATGTCTGTGGAAGGCCCAGTGTTCAGAGGGTACATTTTAAGTGTATTATGCCTATAGTTTGAGAATTCACTTATAGTCCTTTTCCAGTTATGTTTTTCATTAAATATAAGCAGGCTTTTCCTTGTGTGACTTTTGGAAAAATAGTTTTTAAAACACTGTATTATTTATCTTGGAAGGTAGAGTAAATGACAATCCCTTTGAATGAAGAATCTAAGTTAGACTTTCCATAGGAGATGTGCTCAGTCACTTTTGTGCATTTGACACACACTAGAGTGACCAAGAGAGTGGAACCTTAACTGAGGAATTGCCTCCATCAGATTGACCAGTTGGCAGTCTATAGACTATTTCTTGATTATTATCAATGGGCTCCTAGTCTTTGACTACAAAAGAAATCAGGCTTAGAAAACCAGCCAACAGCTTTTCTTCATGGTTTGTCATCTACTTTCCTCAGTGATGGGCTATGATTGGGATGAATAATCCAAATCAATCCATTTCTGCCTGTGTTTCTTTTGGTCATAGTGTTTATCATAGCAACAGAAAACAATGAAATACAGAAGATAATAATCTTATATATGTCAGCAATTCCCTACTTCTTCCTGGTATTCAGTATGTAATAGTGTATAGTGGCTGCATTTTTTTTTTCACTAGAAATCAATGGACTGAATTGGTGAATAACTTAAATGTTCCTCATCTGTGGTAGTTTAAATGTAATTGGTCCTCATAAACTCATAGGAAGTGGCACTATTAGAAAGTATGGCATTGTTGGAATAGGTATGACCTTGTTGGAGGAAGTAAGTCACTGTGTAGGTGGACTTTGAGGTCTTATATGTGCCCAACACATGCCCAGTGCCTCAGTCCACTTACTGTTGCCTTCTGATTGAGATATAGCCCCGATAATGCCTGCCTCAATGCTGCCATTCTTCCCACTATGGTGATAATAGACATTATTCTTCAGTTATGGTGTAAGCCTCCATCTCAATTAAATGTTTTCCTTTGTGAGAATTGGTATGATCCTGCTATCTTTTCACAGCAATAGATACCCAAGCTAAGACACCATCATATGTTCATTTTTAAAAGCTTGAGGTATAGTTACTCAAAACATACCTTTCTAATTGACTGCGTAAGCATTGAAGGTGCCTTTAGAAGGGTAAAAAAGAGGTATAAGTGAAAAGAGTCATGCTTCTCCCCTCAATGATGCCTGAAGCACCCCTCTAACCCAAGTGACTTTTTCTAGCCATGCTGCTGAGGTCTGGTTGATAGATTTGCTGCCAGACTTGAGGTTGAAAGGTCTCTGTGAAGGCTGTTATAAAATGTCAGAATTAACATGTCTCCAGAGGATACTGTAAAGTCAATGCAGAAAGCTAGTTGGCTTAAAAATAATTCATGGGTTCTTGAATTTATAGTTCTGCAATTTTGAGATCATTGTGATTTATTATGAATTGTAATTTAGAATATAATGCATGGATGAAGGTATTTCACAACAGCTGCCATGGGCTTTGTAAATTAATATTTTAGTTAAAATTCTCTTTCTCAATGCTACTCTGTCCTCATGTACTCAGACCCTTGAGGATTCATTGGAGAGAAAGAATGACTATCACTTGCAGGCCTGAGGAATATAGCTCACAGCAACTTTTCAAGTCAGAAGGTATTCTGACCACTTGGATTTTATCTTAGAAATTAAGTATCATATTCTTGTTCCTTGTTTCTTTTTCCCTTTTTTATTTATTATGATTAAAGTCTCATTTTTTTTATCCATGTATCCCCTTGTTCAAACTCCCTTCCCCCTCCCACACCTCCCAGTCACTCTCTCTTCTCCCCATCTCCTTATCTCCTCCCCAGCAAGGGCAGGAGGTCCCAAGTTCCTAATGTGTCTTAGTTCAGCATTTACTCCAGGCAGATCCACTTTCCTCACCCCAATAACAAGACTGGGTCAGGTGTTCCTCTGGAGGGAGTGGGATCCAAGGTGCCAGTCCAAAGTGTTTCAGATCCCAAGCTGTTCAGTGGTTGTATTTTGCACCTTGTAATGCTTAGCTTTATTTTATTTTGTTTTGTTTTGTTTTGTTTTGTTTAAGTCCACTAATGAGTGAGTACATCCCCTGCTTATCTTTCTGGGTTTGTGATACCTTGCTCAGAAGGATATTCTCCAAATCCATTCATGTGCCTGCAAATTTTAGGATATCATTTTTTTTCTTACTGCTGAGTAGTACTCCATTGTGTAGATGTACCACAGTTTGTTAATCCATTCTTCAGTTGAGGGACTTCTAGGTTGTTTCCAGGTTCTTGCTATTATGAATAATGCTACTATGGACAGAGTTGAACTAATGCCTTTGAGGTACAAATGTGCATCTTTAGGGTATATGCCCAGTAGTGGTATTGCTGGATCCTTGGGGACATTAATTCCCAGTTTTTTGAGAAACCGCCATACTGCATTCCAGAATAGCTGAATAATCTTACACTCCCACCAACAATAGAGGAGTATTGTGCTGGCTCTGCATCCTTCTTCTTCCTTGTCTTTTTATTGTTTCAATTATTTTGCTGCACACAAGCACACAGAGAAACCTATAAATACCAACTAATGAGTCCATGTAATTTTGCTTGTATGTATATGATTTTGGGCTAGCCACTTAATATTGGATATTCAATTAGAATGCTTTTTCCTGGGTAAACAATACTCATTTTATCTAAAATTATTTTATTTTCTATTTAGAATCACCTCACTAGCAGATAAATTATGGATACTGTTGACTTTGTTTTGATCAATAATCCATCTCAGCCATAGATTATCCAGACTGGAACAAACAATTGTTAGTATTCATAGACATTCTGATATTCATTCTCCTCATCTTTCCAACCAAGCCTTGGATAAGCTTCTTCCAGGGGATTTTGTCCTAATACTCCTAGTGCCATGGCCTGTCTATGGAGACTGTTCTTGCTTTTAGTGACTCTCACCATTGTAGCTATAAAACTAGACCAACTACTTACTCTACATTCCACTAAAGTGATAACAACAGTTCTGAAAATGCCTTCTGTCTTTTTAGAATCTATAAAAATCATTTTTTATTTTATAAAAATTGTTATTAGTTGCCAAGATGAACCTGGAAAGTGCTGAAAATTTTAATATAGTAAGGCCTTTATGCCATCAATTTCTAATCGGGTATACCATGAGGAATGCCATAGAAAATTTTTTTCAGGTTAGAATTTTCCCTGTCTATCATGGACTGGCATTTTGGAGCCCATTCCCTCCAGAAGAACACATAATCCAGTCTTGATATTAGGATTAGGAAATCAGACTTGCCTGGAGTGGACACTGGGCTAATCCACCTTGGGACCTCTTGCCCTTTCTGGGGATAGGATGGGTGGTTGAGGAGGAGGGAGGCTGAAGGCTGACTGGGAGGGCTTGGGAGGGGGGAGTTGGATCAAGGGGATACATGGATAAAAACACTTTATTCTATGAAAATAAATAAAAAGAATTTTTCCTATCTATCTGTGGTCTATCTATCTGTCTATCATCTATCTATCTATCTATCTACTATCTATCTTACTTCCTAAGTGTGAGTACAGTTTTCCTTCCCTCCTCTCCTTCCAGTCTTTCCCCTCTCTTCTTTACTCCCATCTACTACTCTGTTTTATTCAGAAAAGTGCAAGCCTCCATGAACACTGCCCCCCCATAATAGAAGCAGTCCATATCAAGTTTTAGTAAGACTAAGCATCTTACATTGCATTTCAACTCATTTATCTGTCTCCTTTAGGGAAGTTTTCATTGTTCTTATCCATCTCTCTTTGGTTTCTTTATTCCTCCTCTGTGTTTTATTCTATTTCCTGTATGGCCTCTATGTATCTGAGCTGAGGTTTCTCTACTAACTGACAACTTCCTGGAACCTCCAGTCTTGATTACTTATTTCATTTTTTCATTTACTGTAGGAGGAATTAAAATGCCACAAAATATAGCATAGTATCCTTATTTCTGAAATAAAATTAAAAAGGTTTAATACAAGAAAGTGGAAAAAATATTCAAGCAACATTTTATATTTTTGATTATTTGTGGAGTACCCCAGATTATTCTGGCTTTATCCCATGTGAAATCAGTACTCTCACATAAAATATGTATAGACATTTTGCATCTAGAGAAGCAAGATTTTTTTCTTATTAAAATATCAGAATGAAAAAGTAGCCAAAGAAACCAGAAACAATGTGCCTCAGCACTCATACATTTCACCATTCTCATTATATATTTAGTAAATTTCAGAAAGCAAGCAACACTCTACTGTTGATGATTTATTTAATTGAACTCATGGGTAGTTACTGAGAATTGTCCTTGGGAGAAGGAGATAAAAGGTTATAGGTTACATAGATTCTGCTCTCCCAACTACAAGGGGGAAACTACAATACAAATATCAACATTAGGGAGAGCACTGGATGTATCAAGGACGTATGCCAGTAATGTCCATAAGAATGTATAGATATGCTTTCTAAGGAAGGTACCACTTAATTTGGTCCCCTCTACATTCAGAAGTAATAACTAGTGATAGAGACAGCCAGATGGTAGATGTTCAGAAATAATTAAATTATGGAATAAATAAAACACTGATGATTTGGAGGATATTAATGTAGATGGGAAGCTAAATCATATAGTTCTTGATGAATAAGCATAGGGATATGGTTGGTTGGCTGACTGGTTGGCTGGCTGGATAGATGGATGGATCAATGGTCACATGGACGAATGGGCAGACATATGTATAGCTGAGAAGGTGTGTGCATGCATATGTGCCTGTCTGTGTGTGTGTGTCTCTCTCTGTGTATGTGTGTGTGTGTCTTTGTGTGTATTGGTGAGTAGATTCATCAGTAAGTAGACAAATGAGGAGGTTAAAAGTTAAGGTTATGGGTAGATGAGTGAATGACTGTTTTTCTATGAAATTCCTTCACTATGGATGTGTTTGTGTGGTCGTGTGTATACTAGATATCAGCATATTGTATCTCTCTTTGATATTCTAACACTGTCTACATTCTAAATAAAAAACTTTATCTTAGAAGATTCTTTAGTATTAGAATGAATTTTTTTCTAACTGTTAATCTTGAATATTAATTGCAAGATCTCATACCTGATATTACCAACTTGGATAAGAACCTGGGATATGTCATAAGTCCTACTAGTATTATTTTGCTAAACAAACAGTTTCAAATTGCCTCTTAAATACGTATCTTCATACAACTGTCAGCTGAGAAGTTTTTTAATGCAGTGGAGGACAGTTATTATAGTTTCAAAAGTGGTAAAAGTGCAGAAAATAAGTGACTGTGGAGTGCTCAGCTCTAATGATAACATTGTGAGCACATTCCTACATGTACTTCCATCCAAGACTTAGAGAAACATTGCAGAAGAGAAAGAAGAAATACTTTAAGAGGTATCTGTATGCAAGATTTATGCATAATAATATCTTTTGAATGTTATGGAGCTGTTAAACTCAGGAACTTTTAGATGCTGTGGCTGGTGACATTAAAACTGATAAAAAAAAATCAAACAATTCAGCACTCTACCATGGAGAAGGAAGGGTATCATAAAGTCCCACCCCTAGCTGAGGATCTATTTATTGGTCATTGATAGCCACTGAGAGAAAAAGCTTTCCCAAGTGATGTCCATGGTACATTTCACTTCCCTTAGGAAATGGCTCTGCACCCATGTGCTCATGAGCACCACTGATGAGACACAGTAAGTTATAAACAGAGGGCATGAGGAGGCAGAGAAGAAATTATGACATTCTGAGGGGAATGGAGTATTACTGAAGAATTTGGAAAGGAATAGGAAGGGATATAAATGTAATCTAAATAAATTCATGAATGCAATCATTAAAGGATAAATAACAGTTTAAAATTGATTTTGAAAATAAATTGGAAATGAAATATGTATAAAATACTTTGAGAACACTTCTTCAAATGTTGATGCTCTCGCTGCATGCTTTACTACACAGCTGACTTTCATCACAAATTCAAAATCTGCTTACTAGATGGATTCCAGTGAAGCTGATCTGCATGGGATACAGTCTTGTAATCACGATACCATAAATGATCAAACCAATGGCACATTCTGTTAAAGGCTGAGTAATTTCGCTATTCCTCTAGTTCCCAGATGGCCTTTGGGGAAAGGCTGGGCTGTGCTCAGATCCTAATTCAGAAATGTCAGGTGTACCCATAAATGGTATTAACAACCCAACCTAGTCAGTGTGTCTGTGAGCTGCCCAGGGCTTTAGAACTTTCGTTATATAAATCTGTTCAATATTCTCTGTTTGTCAAGCTGTCTGTACTATATGCTTCCACCTCTGACCTTTCCTAGGCCAGTTGGATAATTAGCCATAACCTCTACTTTAGCATTCCTACTGGAATAGGACTCAATCCCTGTTCCCTGAATTTGATTACAGATGGTCTCTAATTTATAATATTTGGAATTAATTTTTCCTGTCTTTGAAATGACATAAAGGTATATGTGTTCAATATCTTTAATACTTTAAAATTGTATAGCATTTGGGTGAATCTGATTTTATTCTCATGAAGCTGGGTAGTGGTAGTGGTTTTGTTGTTGTTTCTTAGTTTTTTTTGTTGTTTTTTTTTTTTTTCTGTTTTGCTTTCTTTTCACAATGAATCAGATCCTCCACTGGAACTCCAAAGAGAAACAGTTATCACTCCAGTGTGCTGCATCCTGAGGCTGGATGCTCTATAGATTAGCTATAGTTAAAATGTTATTTTCATTTAGTTATTTCATTTAGTCATGATATTTTCATTTAGTCTGAATTTATTGAGTTGTGTTATGCAGTAAGCTGAATATTCTCTAAATTCTACCTTCTACAAGGCTCCTTTGTCTGCCTGCCCTGAAATCTCAGCCAAATACAAGCCCATGACTAAACAACACTACACAGCTTTACTTTCCTTCTTTTGACAGAGGATAATTATGGTATGTTATAAATATTTGTCCCTTTTACTAGTTTAATAAAAAGCTGATTGGTCAGAGGCAGACAAAAAAATGTGAGAAGTGCTTCTAGACAAAGAAAACTCTGAGAACATCGCAGAGTAGAAACACCACAAAATGCCACAAAAACATCACAATGAGACAACAGCAGACACACACACACACAAAACGTTAAAATGCTGTTCTGAAAAAAGGTATCAACCTGCATGACTTAACAAAATAATGATCATATATTAAGATAAAAAAGTTAACAATTTATATGCCTGGGCCGTAAGACAATCAACAAAAAATTAAACTGAGAATAGGTCCAAACCTCTGGGCTAAGCCAAAAGTCCAAGCCAAAAACTTCATACAACAGTATTAAGAATTTCATTTAAAGTTGGCAAGAGGGAGAACAAGTTACAAATTCATCCTTTCTTCTAAGAGACAAATTTCTTTAAGCACAATTATATTTTAAATGGTCTTAAAGCCATATCTTAGAAGCCTTCTAAATACACCCTGGTTCATGATAGGGCTGCATAAGGGTTATTGGCTCCCTTGAAAGTTAAGTCCAAAAGGGTCTTTGCTTTTAGCCAAAATGCATGTCAGATTTATGATATTTCCCAATAATTAATCAGTCATTGTTTTACCTGAGGCTCTTAAACCACTGGAGCCTGTATAAAGTTCTAGCTGCCACTCAGTGAAATAGAGCCTGTGACATTTATTACAATGATTAGCAGTAATTTACTCCTCATTAATCAGAGCAGTCAGCTACAGTACTTTTCAATCATGCAGACTACTTACTTTACTAGTCGGCTGGAATATTTTATTCATCCATTAGTTTTAGAGGGTCTGCAAATGCTTGTAAATTTAGATGGGGTGCCACATCCCAAGCAGTGTAGTAACCTTTTATGGTTGATTGATAGCTCTTGTTTATATTTGTGCCAAGACTTGAGCTTTTCAACTGATCAAGGTTTGAAATATGGAGCTATAAACACTACTTTTGTATTGGTCCATCAGATTAAAAGGAACATATCATGCTTTCTTCTGTGCTGATGTTTTTGGTGATTCTGTGTAAAAACAGAATCAACTTTAACTCTTGGGAACCAACCAGGAAATTTAACTTGCCACAGCAAGTCTCCCCTGTCCATTTTATTTGGTAATTAAATTCTTATTAAAAGTAAAAGGGAATTTTTGAGGAAGTTGAAGATGTCTTTAACTCTGTAGCATCATTTGTGCATTTTAAAAACGAATTTACATTTGCATACATGCAACCTCATGGGCATACCTGGTTTAAAAAATTAATAGCTACAGATCAAAGACTCAGTGTAATGCTTAAGTGTGAAGTCATTGGGGAAAAAACAGAGTTTATAGAAGAAAGTATGAAAATTATCTGGAGCCTATGCTTGATTAAGGTCACATTAACAATCATTACCATTTTTCCTGATATGCCATGTAGAATTGTTCCTAACCTGTTCTTACAGTGTTCTCACTTTTAACAATTTTAATTTCAACAGGTCTATGCCAATTGCTCTATATGAGCATTGAATCTATTTTTGGGAAATTCCATATAGGACAGTAGAACTGCAAACACAAATGATTTACTTAAGTCTTGCCCCTCTTCTGGTTGACTCATTTTGAATCTCAGTTTTTTTAAAATGCAGGATGTGACCTAATTTAACAGAAAATTCAAGAAAGTCTTAGTTTACTTACCAATGTAATGGGATGCTATAGCTCTCTGTGCAATAACATTACATACCACTTTTAAAAAAGTGGCACCTATAGTGTGAGACTCTGCAGTTTTTGCTGAGCATTTTGGAGGACATAACACATGCTGCTATATACTGTGGAGGGGAAATTACATATGCTCTGTTTCCTATGGGAATTTCAAATTCAAAGCTCCCAAGTGTTTATCAACAGATTTTACCTTTCTTGTTTTTACCTCTGTCTTCCATCTCAATTTCTTTCTTTTTAACACTTATAAAGTTATAACCACCACAAAAGAATTAATTGCTTGGCAGAACACACTTAAGCATACCAAACTGAATTAAAGAGCTAGGAAAAACACCCCATTTCTGTGGAAAAACTCCATGACCAACTTTCTCCAAGTAACCTGAAAATAGGTAATTCACTACACTGCCAGAACAATCACTTTTGGATAAATTGTACTTGAACAAAACTAGGTCAGAGCTTTGGGCTCCTCTGCTCATAGGGATTCTTACAATTCGATATGTCCATGTTCATTTCAGACATCTTGAAATCTATGCTTATGGAGTTGTTATAAAAGTTGTTGGTTCCTGTGGGACATGAGCTTTCTGAGCTGTGATATCTTGGTCCTTGGCTGTATGAGTCTTTTTTTTTTTCTTCCACAGGTAAACCATTGACAAAAAAGCAGAGAAAAGACACCACTAGTGGCTGAGCAGAGAGTTGTAATGAAGGCACACTGAAGAGTTTAGTGGAGAGCAGGCACTATGAAGGTGGAATATCCTACTGGTAAGCAGAGGTTTTTGGTCTATGTTCCTCCAAGACAACACACGCCAAGTATATTTTGTAATATTCTTGGGAGTTCCAAGTTTTCATTTTACACTGTCACTTCTCTAAAAAGTTCAAATTATAATCAATAAGAAAAGTGTATTTTCAAGGGAGTTTTCAAAGGGAAGATTTCCCGACTCTCATTGGAATCCTCTTTGCTGATCCATGACCTTTCTCTGTGAGAGGCCCGGATTTTATTGAAAGATAGCAAACAAGGTGGTTCATATGATTTGTCTATGTTATGTAACCCTCAATGGCCTTCTTTCATCATTTTGCTGCATTTTCCAATGATTTGCCTATATCCTGTATTTACATAGGATGATTTTAATGAATGGGTTTACTGTATTATTCTATAAGATACACAGTTTGTTACTTGACTATTCCCACTATTTTGTTAGTAAATTCACTAGATGTGGTTGAAAAGTAAATATTCATTTAGAATTTCTTGAAAAAGATACTATTTGACCTCCCTTATCCTATGTAGGTGTTTGAGCTTTAATGTAATTTATTTTTTCACATTGGTCCCCAGCTGGTTGCATGCTTTGGGAAGGTTGTAGATAGAGTCTTTGGGAAATGTAACTTTAATGGAGGATGTAAGTCACCAAAAGTAGGCCTTGAAGACTTTTTTTTAGTATAGCCCCACTTGTTTCCTTTAAGGTCCCTTCCTGCAGATACAGCATACAATATGAACAGTTAACTCATGGTCTTGTTTTGTGCCTTCTCTACCACGATAAAATACATTATCTTGAACTGTAAGTTAGATTTTAGCTTTCCTTCTATAAATTGCTTCTTGTTAGCTATTTCATCACAGTAAAACATAAGATATTTATAATGAGAAGAAGGGTTATTTCTATCATAAACCTGATTCCCAGGGCTTTGGAACTACTTTGTGGGAGAAATGTGAACATTTAGAACTTAGGAGTAAAAAAGGCCTTGGATGCTGTAATGAGAATTTAATGGCCTATTCTGCTAGGAATTTGGAGGACCAGAAAGCTGAGAGAAATGTGGACCGTGGAAATCTGAGCTCATGAAGTTTCTAATAACAGCAAAGACTGGATGGGGAACTGGGCTACAAGTAACTTAGATCATATTCTGGCAAAAATCTCTCTGTATATAGCCATGTTCTGAGAATTTTAGTGGAGCTGAATTTTAGAGTGTTTGACTAATGTGTTTGACAGGGTATTTCAAGGCAGAACCATTCAAGCTCTTCATGGTATTTTCACATTACTTTTTTTCAGTACCTATAGTAAAAACATCAATGAGTTGGGCAGGAAGATATAAAAATATAAGCATTTTGTCCCTGAAAAGAGCTGGAACAAATTTAGTTACAGCTGAGAATTTCCTGCCCTTTACCAGGCAACAGTAAAAGTGTCTTGAGGGTAAGATAGCAACAGCCCATGCAGCCATGGGCAGAAGAGGAACAAGGAAAGGCTGGTAATGACTGAGACGTGAGACACTGTGTTCACTTCAGGAATGACCATTTTTTGTCACTTCTGTTTATATATTGTTTAGCTACGTACTAAAAATAGCATCACAAAGAGAAGCTTGATCAACCAGATCTTAGTTCTTCCTTTTATCTTTCTCTGCCTTTTTTGGCCATTTTTGTCCCTGAGGGCAGTCCTTCTGGGCTCTGTCTCATGTTTGCAGTGTTCTGCAGTCACACAGCAGGCCTATCTGCTTCAGAGTGTGTGGTAAAGAAAAGAACTATAGTCCAACTGAATCATAGCATCTCTCCTTGTCTGATTTTGTTGTTATAAGGAGCAACTTGTTGATATAAAGAGCTTTTTCTTTGGTATCAATCTTCTCTATGTTTTTGGCACATAGAAGCAACATTTTAAAAACAATACAGAATAACAGCAACTACTATTACATTTATTCATATTTTAGTAGATTGTAGTTGGCATTTTCTTTGGGTAGCTAACCAGCTCCCAAATAAAGACACAGAGACTTATTATTAATTACAAATGCTTGGCTGTAGCTTATGCTTGTCCCACTGGCTCTATCAAATTAATTTAACCTGTTTCTATACATCTACATTTTGCCTTAGGTCTTTTTATGTTTCTTTCATTCTGTATGTTCTACTTTCCTGGTTCCTCCATGTCCATCTGGCTGTGCAGCCCCTGGCATCTTCCTGGAGTCTCCCTGGTATCCCTTTTTCTTTCTTCTCAGAACCTAAATTCCTCCTCCTACTTATTCTCCAAGCTTGGAAGTCCTATTTATACCTCCCCTTCACTATTGGTAGTTCAGTTTTTTTACTAGGCCAGTTAGGTATCTTAGGTAGGCAAGGTAAAATAGCAACATATCTATACATAATTAAACAAATACAACACATCTTTACATAGTTAAACAAATGTGACTCAACTTTGTACAGTTAAAGAACAGTAGATTGATCACATAAAATCTTAAAGTGAACAAGATGTTGCAAGGTGTTTTGCAATTCATTCACAACTTCTTGGCCAGAGACCATTGACAAATGAGAATGCTGCAATGAATACATTTTTTTGATGTATTTGTCCAAGTTCAATAATATTGTTGTGCTGAGAACTTACCCCCTCTAGATGGTTTTTAACCAATTTCTATGGATATTTAGATTCATTATAAGGTAAACAAGGAATTTAAATGCAGGTGAAAAAAACAGCATTCACAATAATTTCCAGAAACAGTCTTCTTTGCCTTTTCCAGAGAAAGCCACCCAATGCCCCTTACAACATGCTCAGGATTTTGTCTTCCTAAATACTTCTATGTAGGGAGGGACAGGCGAGAAGGGCAAGAGAAGGCCACTGAGCTTTGTAGTCATTCCTAAAGTGTCATTTCTTCTTCTGAGCTTTTTAGTTTTCTCTTAGTCACTGCAACCATTAGCTCTATTCCAGCATCCTTCCAAAGTTTGATTATGATCATCTCAGTTTGCACTGGCATCCTGTAGGGACATAGGTTTTGCCACTGTTGACCTGTTAGCTCAATGATGTTACCTTGGGTATTCATACCCAGTTTTCACTGTTTAGAAAATATATTCATTCTTGATAAATTCATTAGAATTAATCATAGCAATATTTATTAAATGTGAATTATGTGATGATAAGAATTTCAGAGGGCTTTCTGTTATTAGTGTTGGCAGGGTTGTATAACATATGAAAGATATTAAAACATGCACATTTTATGCCAGAAAAAATATACATCATATCACAAATGTTCAGGCTACAAAGAAGAAACAAATGGAATTGAATCTAAGTTCAAAGCTTCTGTACTGTACAGAAAATTATAACAAAATTTAAAAATAATCTACAGCAAGAGAAAATACTTACAATTTGCAGTATGTACCTGAGCAAAAAGCACGTCTGATAGGAAATTTACAAACAAAAATCTATAAGAAATATATAACATCAGGCTAGGTTTGGAGAACCATGCCTGCAATTGTGACATTTGGGAAAGTGAGACAACAGGATTGTGAGTACAAGTCTCATCTGTGCTGCTTAATGAGACCTGTTTCAATAAACACACTGAGAAAATTAAAAATTGTAAGAAGAAACACAAAATAAAAACCAATTATTCAGTAACAAAGTGGGCCAAGAAACTTAGAGGCATTTTTCCAAGACAAATACAAAGTGTCCAGGAAGCATGGGAAAAGGAGCATGACATTGTTAATCACTGAGGAAATTCAAATTAAAAATCACCAGGGGCTCCACTTTTCATTTTTTTTCTCTGTTATGAAATTGATTTTGGTAGGCTTCAAATTCTCAGTAAATGGCAGGAATAGGGACAATGAAGGGCAAATGTTTTCCATTTAGGATTATAATTTGGAGTTAAAGACAGTCTTTTATACAGAAATGCTTTGTTTAAGTATACTTAGCATTTGTATGGTGATTAAAATAAAGATGTCTTATTTTAATAGCACCACTTTCACATCAGCTGAATGTGACACCATAATTTTGTTAACTGAATCTTTAATCAGTTACCTTGAGAAATCAGATAAGATTAGTACAGATCATAGAATGCATCTCCTGTTGAGGGCTTAATGAACAGCAATGACTGCTCCTGAGCAATCAAAAAATACCAACAGAGGGATAATTGTGTAAAAAAAGTGATGGGTTATTTTTTCATATTTGTATGAATATCTCATTGAATTGTGATTGAAGCCCAGGATGTTATGGAATGTGAAATTTCAAGCTATAATGACAAGTCTATTTCTTCCTCTTTTTTCCCTCCTCCCTGCTCTACCTCTCTCTCTACCTCTCTCTCTCTCTCTCTCTCTCTCTCTCTCTCTCTCTCTCTCTCTCTCTCTCTGTCTCTCTCTCTCTCCTTTTCTTAAAGCACATTTATTGGAGAATATATCATATTCCACAAAGCACGACTTAACAGATTTACAAGGTGAGTAAATCATATTCTTTTGCCTTGAGGGCTAAATGTTGCTTTTTCATTTCTTCCCACAGAGCTGCAAAAAGATATTGTCTACCCACCAGTGTCGGAGATTATCGCTATGTAGAAATCTTGGTCATAAGGATAACTACCACACTTCTTCTGCTCAATACTTTACTTTTAAAAAGACAAACATAGAAAGAATTAGTTTTAAGATTTTGTTGGTTTTGTTTTTTGTTGTAATTGAATAATTTAAGAATATTCTGTTAATTGAAACGTTTATACCTGTAGAGAATCTATTTTGATCTAATTTTCCATTCCCCTCCTCTAACTATGCTTCCAACACATCTCCTTCACATCCTCAAGTCCACAACATCTTCAATTTATATAACCCATTGAGTTCAATTCACTCAGCCCATGTGATAGTAAGTGTGGTCCCATTTTATATTATTTTATTTTTTTCTCTAATTACTATACAAACCTTGACATATACAAGTCTGTACAACAAACTTGTTCCAGTTTTCAACATTAACACTAAAACCTTAAGGCACTTGTTTGTCAGCAAATAAGGAAGTGAGCATAGCCTAGTTATTTTGGTTGTCATTGCTAATAATGTTTCTCCTGCAGACTGTGCCTCCCTCTACCATCTTCTTCACCTTCTATTAAAATTAGTAATTCTTTTAAAATTTATCTTTAAATTCTTTCTTTTCTTTTTTTATTAAAAGTAGGTTATTTATCTTGTAGAATATATCTTGATTCTAGTTTTCCTGCCCCTACTCTCCACGTTTCTCCCTACCTGATATCTCTTTTAGAGCCACTTCTTTTGTATTTCCCATTAGCAGACAACAGGATTCTAAGAGATAAAAACAAAACACTGTTGTATAGATTTCTGCCCTGGCCTAGCAGTCCCTTTGCCCTACAAAATGACTCAGATGCTTATAGTAATTGCATGGTGTTCAGCATATGGCTCAGGCTTATTGCTGGGTAGCTCTTACATCTTAACTCAACCCATTTCTATTAATCTGTCTTGCCACATGGCTGGTGACTTACCTATTTTTTTATATCTTGCTTCTTGGGTGGCTGAATCAGGTCTCTCTTGACTCCACCTTTCCTTTCCCTTATCTATGCTTGCACTGAATTTCCCACCTGCTTCTAAGAAGCCCTGACATAGGTCAAAACAGTCTCTTTATTAATCAATGATATTTACAGCATACAGAAAGACATCCCACATCAAAATAAAATAAATAAAATAAAGGAAAAACTATGATATTAAGGTTGGATATGGTAGACCAACATGAAAAGAACCCCAAGAGCAGGCACAAGAGTCAGAGACCCACTTTTTTTTCTCACAATCAGAAGTCTCATAAAAATACTAAGCTAATAGCTACAATATATATGCAGAGGACATGGCGAACACCTGTATAGGCATTCTTCTTGCTGCTACAGTCTCTATGAGTGGATATGTGCATTGTTTTGTTGATTCAGATGGCTGTGTCTTCCGATGTTCTCCATCCCCTCTGGCTCTTGTAATATTTTCACTTCCTCTCTATTGGACTCCCTGAGCTCTGGGGTGAGCAATTTGATGGAGACCTCTAATTTAGACACTTTCTCTGCACAATGTCTGTATATGGGTCTCTGCTTATAACCTCATATGCTTCCAAAAGAAGTCATTATGATGATTATTGGATGAGGCACTGATGTATGAATATAGCAGAATTAGGAATTATGAATCATTTTATTGACATTTTGACCAATAGTGTTTGGTCTTAGTCTAGATCACTAGGATTTCTAGTCTCTGGTTCTTTATTATACAAGGTCTTTCAATTGTGGGTTCCTCCTTGTGGAGTGGGCCTTAGATCAAAGAAGACAATGGTGGTTGTACCCACACATTTTGTTACACTACTGCCCTAGTATATTTTTTAGGCAAGACAGGTCAAGTTTTGTAGCTGGGTTGGTATTCATGTTTCTCTCTCAGAATACTACAGAGTTCTTTCTCACTCCAAAGAGACTAGAATGCAGGGGTAAAAGCTCCATGTAGGTACCAGCTCCACTTATCCGTATTCAATGACTTGAGTGGATATTACTCTTGGCAATGAGGCCTTGTTGTTAGTTTTCAGAGCTCAGCCTTTTATCTTAGCAGCATCCTCGATTATTCAGCAAATTTTCATGGGATCCCTTTGGCAAATAGCTCACTTAAATATATCCAAGTCCCATCACCAAATGCCTGCCTGGCTATAAGAGATGGCCAGTTTAGATGCCATATCACTCTTTACTAGTAGTCCTCATTGGGATCAGCCTCAAAGATTCCTGGAAGTTGCCACTGCACTAGGTTTTCATACCATCTCCCAAGTGCCTCCCAACTCCAGATCTGTCTCTTTACACTCTCTACCTCTACTCCATCTCCCTTCCCAAATGATACCCACCTGCCTACTCTAGTCTCCACCTGTTCTCAGTCTGCCCATAAAATCTATTTTATTTCCGTCTCCCAGAGATATTCCAGCCCAATCCCCCTTCTTTACCTAATCTCTCTGGGACTATAGATCATAGCTTAGTTATTATTTGTTTAATAGAAGACATCCCCCTATAAAGAAATCAATACTATATTTTTCTTCTAGGATTGGATTACTTTACTCAGGATAATTTTTTTAGTCCTATCTATTTGCTTTCAAAATTTTGATGTCAATTTTTAACAGCTGAGATTTTTATTTATTTTTCTATTGAGAAATAACTGGGTTCTTTACAATTTCTGGCTATTGTGAATAAAACCACAATGAACATGGTGGAACAAGTGTCCTTGTGGTAGGATGGAACATCCTTTAGATATATGTCAGAAAGTGGTAGACCTGAGTTTTTAGGTGGATCAATTCTCAATTTTCTGAGGAACTGCCTTATTGCTTTCCATTGTGACTGTACAAGTTTGCACTCACACCAGCAATGGAGGAATGTTCCCTTTGCTCTACATCACTACTTATATGATCAGTCACCTGTGTTATTGATCTTAGCTGTTCTGACAAGTGTAAGATAGAATTTCAGAGTTGTTTTTATTTGCATTTTCCTAACGGCTAATGATGTTGAAGCTTTAAGTGTTTCTCAGCCATTTGAGATTCTTCTGTTTAGATCTATTCCTCATTTATATTTAATTTTTGTATTTAGCTTTTTGGTCTCTTTATATATTTCAGATATCAGTCCTGTATTGTATTGGGAAGTGACAAAATATTTTCTCATTTTGTAGCTGACACTTTGTCAAATAGATGATATTCTTTGCCTTACACAAGCTTTTCAATTTCATAAAGTCCCACTTATTAATTGTTGACCTTAGTGTCTTGCTATTGATGCTCTGTTTAGAAAGTCATCCCCTGTGCCAATGAATTCAATCTATCTTCCACTTTCTCTTCTGTGTAACTGAAATTATGTTGAAGTCTTTGATCTTCTTGGACTTGAATTTTGCTCAGCGTGCTACATATGAATCTATTTGCATTCTTCTACACATGCCAACATTCAGTTATGTCAGTACCACTTGTTGAAGATGCCTTTTTTCCATTGTGTGATTTTAATTTCTTTTTCAAAAAGTGGGTGTTTATAGGTGTGTGAATTTACATCAGGGACTTGAATTCTTTTCCATTGACCCATCTGTTTGTTTTTATTCCAATGCCAAGATGTTTTTATTAGTATAGCTCTACAGTGGAGCTGGAAATTATGGATTTGATAACTCTGGAAGTTTCTATATTATACAGAAAATGTTTTAGCTATTCTGGGTTTTTTAATATAGAGATGAATATATACTTGATGTCTGTGAAGAATTCTTTTGAACAGGATTGCCACTGAATCTGTAGATTGCTTTTGACAAGACTGCTATTTACAAGTCTCACATTTTGAATGTTACTTGTGTTTTGATTATTTGCCGATTAAGTTCTTTATATATTTTTAATATTAATTCTCTGACAGATGTATTACAGTTGACAATATTTCTATTCCATTCTGTGGGTTTCACCTTTCATGTATTGTTTTCTTTAGATGTAAATATTCATTTTAGTTTTACAAAGTTTCACTTGTAATTGTTGACCTTAATTCTTGGGTAAATGATTTCCTACTCAGAAAGTTCTTTCTTACACTTATACCATGTATACTACTACCTACTTATTTCTACCACTTTCAGTTTTGAGGTTTAGTAATTCTCATCTATTTGGAGTTATATTTTGTGCAAGGTAATAGATATGGGTTTTTATCCTTCTGTATTACATTTATCCCAGCACCATTTGTTGAAGATACTATCTTTTTTCCAGATGTTTTTGGCATCTTTGTCTACAATTAAGTGGTTGAAGCTATGTATGTTTATTTTTGAGTTCAATTTTGTTCCATTAACTACATGTCTGTTTTTGTGCCAATACTATATTGATTTTATTCCTATCATGCTGTGTTTTTTTAGCTCAGGATTATTTGTTCCACCCAGAATATTTCATGTTCCTATATGAATTATGGAATAATGTTTTTATTTTTCTGTAAAGAATAAGATGGAGATTTTGACCAAGTTTTGAGTGATCAATTTCACAATATTAATTTTTTTCAACCCACAATCATAAATTCCATTTTATAGTGTGTCTCTTTTTCTTGAGAGGTTTAAAGTTTTCATGTAAGAGACACATCATGTTCTTGGTTAGGTTAATTCCTAGTTATTTTATTTTCTTTGATGCTATTGTGAATGGAGGCATCTCAAAAATCTCTCTGAGTGTTTTGTATTGGTGCATAGAAAAGGTATACATTTGTGCAAGTTGATTCTGTATCTTACCATATTGCTGAATTTATCATTTCTAGAAGTTTTCTGGTAGTATTTAAAGAATCTCAAATGTTTATTATAAGGATAGTTTGACTTTTTCCTTGCTTAAATTGTATTCCTTTATAATTCTTCTATTTTTATACACTGTTGAAAAGGAGTGGTGCTAGTGGACATCTCTGTCTTGATCCTGATTTCAGTGGGTGGGATTGCTTCAAGTTTTTCTCCATTTAGCATAATTTATTGATGGGTTCTTTTATATAGTTTTCATGACATTGAGGTATGTTTCCTCTAGCCCTTCATTTTCTGTAACTTTTATTATAATGGTATGTTGGATTTTGTTAAGCTTTTTTGCATTTATTTCTATAATCATTCAGTTTTTGTCTTTAAATTTATTTGTGTGGTCTGTTACATTTCTTGACTTGTATATGGTAAACAACACTGAATTGTATGGATAAATATAACTTTCTGTGTTGTTCAATCTTTTTTAATGTATGTTGGTATTCTGTTTGCAAGTATTTTATTCAGAAATACAGGGTTTAAATCTATCAACAATATGCCCTTTATTTTCCTTTTATGGTTATACCCTTCTTATTTGGATATTAACGTGATTCTGGCTTCATAGAAAGAATTTGAGGATATTTATTCTTTTTCTGTGTTTTGAAATGTTTTAAAGGCTGGCTGTAGATTTTCCATGAAATGTCAGGTAGAATTGGGCTGTGAATCCATTTGAGTATGGAGGGTTTTAAGATTGCTGAATTTCTATTATTATTTTAATCTCATTATTTTATGGGTCTTATTAGGTTGTTGACTTCTTGATTCAATTTTGGTGGTTTGGCTTTTCTAGAAATGTATTCCTTTCCATAAGGTTTTCCAACTTAATGAATTATCATATATATATATATATATATATATATATATATATATATACACACACACACATATATATGTAATGTTTCTTTCTTCAGAGATTAAAGTTTTGATGGGAGAGATTCTTCATGGATATATAACCTCTGCTTACAATATTTAGAAATTCCTTTGCTTCTGGTGTAATTTTTTCCTGATAACTTCTGATCCATTCAGTTTGAGTCCTCTCATCATTTTATTATGGTTCCTTAAGTCAAAGATTTGTTAATTTTATTTATTTTCTTATAGATCCAGGTCATAGATTTGTTGATTCTTTGTTTTCTTTTCTTCATTTCTATTTTGTTGACTTCTGCTCTGATTTTATTGTTATGCTTTTGACTTGAGTTTTATTTGATTTGATTTTTTCCAATTTTTTGAGCCGCATCATTAATCTATTTATTTGTGCTCTTTCTGAGTTTTCAACGGAAACTACTAAAGCTTTAAATTTCCATCACAGTACTTCTTTATAACGAGTCCTAGAGTTTTGTTATGTTGTTCTTTCATTTCAATTAATTCCAGGAAATTTTGCGATTTTTTTTTTTGCTCATTCTTCATCAGGCATCATGCCATTAAGTATGATCAAGATGAGTTTGTGATCTATGTAGAGGCTTTAGTCATAAAGGATGCTAATACCCTAGAGAAGTCACAGTGCATTTGCAAATGAGTGTCATATGAGCCTTTTATTCTTGCTTGCTTGACTGTTCTACCTTTCTTACCTGCAGAGCAGACTGGTAATTATGTTGTTTAGCTGTCCAGCTATATTTCCACCACCATTACTTTGTGAACAGTGTAAAATGCAGTTTGTTCTAATATTAGTCACCTTTGTATAAGTAGTGGTATAGCAATCATATTTTTAGACAAATCTTGAGACATGTTTCTAACATTTTTGCTTGGGGAAGGTAGTGGATATTTGTTGTTATCTGATAACTTGGAATAAATCTGAGAGATGTTTTAAGTAGATGATCTATTATAAGCCACTCTTGGTCCAGTTACTGTGTTACAGCTGTTAATTATTCACTTTCTTAAAGACGGCAGCTTCCAAAGTTCAGACAACAGAATCTTAGATTCCTTTGTTAAATGTTATATATTTAGTGAAAACTTTTGGGCTGGATTATTAAAATCTTTACTTATTCTTATCTTTCTCTTAATTATTCCTCAGTTAACACAAAATAGCAGAATCAACTACATTGGTAAACATGTGTAACTCAAATCCTAGAGAAAGTTGGTGTCAAGAGGGTCATGATTTGAGTGCAGTCCAAGCTTCATAATGAGGTCCTGTATTGAAAACACTATGATATCAAACAAAAAAAGTGGGGAAAATTAGAGACTTTTATTCTATATATGTAGTCAGAAAAACAGCTCAAATATATGGGTTCTGAGAATATCTGTAATAAAACATGCTTGCTCTAAATGATAGACTCCTAAATGGAAAAATAACATTAAATGACTTGAATACTACAGCACGGTTGTTGTGCACTTAAAATATGTGCAAATAACTGTGAGTATGTAGGCATGGGTAGAACAATATTGATTTCTAGGGACAATTAGCTTTACAAAGAAGTTAGCATGTGAGTGCATGGAGCCCAAGAGAAGCTTCTAGGCATAGAAATAAGAATGACCTCCATTCCTATAGCTCTTAGTAGAGTGATGCTCTGTTTGAAGTAGATACTTCAAACTGACCCTTGTTAATTAGCTAGTGGATTCAAAACCTCCTAAATAACAGAGTATCTGTCTAATAACCTAGGCTGCTGAAGCAAATGTAACCCTAGTCAGATTTGCCAAGTAAAGCCCTGATCACCAAACTCTATGTCTGAACTTGTAAATATGAGACCAGTATCTTCTCAGTATGTTTTCCTTCTTTCTGGATGTTAAAAGGATGGTACCTCTCAGTGGAATGAAAGTGCTGCTGAGCAGAAAGCACCCAGCTTGCATCTGTACTGGTAACAAGGAATATTACTCACTAGAGCAAAATTCCAGAACCAGACAAAATGATGTTCAAGCATCTTCTTTGGATTCTGAATTCTTTCTCATTATCTGACTAAATATACAGCTAATTAATGATATTTAGAAACCCCCAGCACAAGTTCAAATCAGGAGTCTCATCACAGGCAACACCTCAGTAAAACTAACATAGGCAGCTTCACCTGCCTTTATTTTTGTGTATAGCATAAGAATATGTGCACATCTGTGTGCAGTTGTCTTCACATATGCAAACGGGTATAGGCCTGGGGTAGATTTCATGTCTGTTCCCCCTGCTTTTCTAGTTTAGGTTTGAGTCAGGATCACTCAATGAACTTCTACATGATGATATGGGTTACCCTGGCTGAAAGCCCATCCTCAGGATCTATCTATTTCTACCTGATTAGATTTCCAGTGCCCTGCTTTTAACATGCATCCTGGGGATCTGGCCTTGGGACCTCATGCAAGAGCAACAGCACTTTAGCCCCAGAGCTGTCTCCCCAGGCTGTTTTCATTTTCATCACTCCTTTCTAGGTAACCAAACACAGTCTGGTCATACCTGTTACTCATGTTTGTTTTTATTTATTTTTCCATTGCTAACATTTTATTTCATTGCCTTACTGACACCCTGCCTACCTCTTTGTTTGTAAAAATTAATTTACAGACATATATATTAGTTGTTATTCATATATAAGCTGTCATTTGAGAAAACAATTCTTTTGGTAAAGGAAAAAAATCAGATCTTCTAGCTTTCATTTTATTTATTTATTTATTTATTTTTATTTGATTTGTTATGAAACATTTATTTGAGTTATGCTTGAAGCCCAATAGACCTTTGATTAACATTCCTGTACTTCAGTCTTTTGTAAATAAATGCTATGTTTATCTTCAAGAGTTATTCCAAATTAAGATTATTTTTGGCTATGTTATTGAAGACACCTGAGTATCATCATTTTACATTTCATCCAACTGAGAAAACTGGTGTTTTTATGTCTGCTTAGGTAACTGCTTAAATGATGATCAAGGGCCATTCAGATGTCAGTGGTCTGGACTGCCACTCAAGGCCATGTGGCTTTGCAGCTACGCCTGGGTTGCCATGTCTGGGTCTGTGGTCCTTCTGCAGCCAGAGCCAAAGGTCAAGAGGATGTCTGTGTACTGGGCTGATTCCTGAAGCCATGTTGATGTCTAAGTGTCATGCTTCACTTGTTGCAGGAGAGATGGACACATCTATTCTTGTGCCTTGGATGCAGGAAAATAGGTCCTGTTTCTTACTGAACTGCAGACCCATCAGTGACATGGACTTGGGAGAGCTGGCCCATCCCTCATGGCATAGATGCAGGAGAGGTGGCTACATCCCTTACAGAAGCATCAGAAGAGAGCTGGCCTGGGTGGGGTGGGAACATCAGAGCTGGCTCTGCTCTCATGAGAACAGAGTAAGGGTGGCTCACTTGAAACCTGACCAACTCAGTTACCACCCAGGCCCAAAATTAGGGCCTTGAGTTGGCCCACTTCAAGGTCTACCCTGTTGCTGAGCACTACAGCAGGTAAAGGAAGGGTCCTGTAGAGACATAGCTAAAGGATCTTCACAGTTATTGGCAACAGCAACATATTCTAGAGAAGTCTCAGAAAGGGCCTAGTTTTGAAGGCATAGCAGAAGCCAGAGGCCTTGAACCAGACCAATGACTCATTGCAATGAACATTTTGCAAGTAAATCTGTTTGGAAAGAAGGGTATACTGTGTGATACACCATAGCTTCCTATGCCATTATAATGAATGAACATGTGATGGGGAGATGGGAAAGATGGAGGAGCAGAGTTGTACATGTACTGCAGAAGGGGAGATCCAACAACTTTGACTGGTATGTGGAAGGCAGTAATTGATAAAGCAGCAGGTCATGGCCCAGAGAGGTCAGTGAGAATTTTTTTCTGTTTTTTTTCTCTTCCTTTTAGGGAGCATAAAAGTGGAGAACAAATGAGGAAGGACTGGAAAATGAGAGGGATTGAGATGCATAATATATAATTTCCAAGAATCAATTAAAAATAAAAACAAAAATGAAAAAGTTACACTAAAGAAATTGGTATATTTTCTATAAAATAGAAACAACCATCATAGGTTTAAATCACTGATTCAATATTAGAAATATATATTTGGTAAATTCCACTTTACCTAGCAAGCATTCCCAAAACCAGTAGTTTTGTCACTATTAACTTAGGCTTCTGAGTTGTCTTTGTCATGAATCATAGAGTTGGGTTGATTAGTAAATTTGGGGTATACTAACCTGTAATGGTGATGACTGATGGCACTTGTTTCTATTGTTGTGATAAGCACGATGTTAAGAAGCAACATGGTGAGGAAAGTCTTCATTTCAGCTTACAGCTCGTGTTTATTATCCAGCAAAGTCACAACAGGAAGTCAAGGCACAAACCTAGAGACAGAAACCAAAGCAGAGGCCTCAGAGAAGTACTACCTACATGCTTGCTTCCCATGTCTTGCTCATCTTGTTTTCTTAAAGCATCTAGGATCAATATTCCACAGATTGTACTACGAAAAGTGCCCACAGTGAGCTGGGTCCTCCCACATCAACCATTAATCAAGAAAGTACTCTACAAGGTTGCCCACAGTCTAGCCTGGTGGAATCAATTTTTAAATTGAATCTTTTTTATTCCAAATGACTTTTAACTCAGGTCAATATGACATAAAACTAGAGAGTGAAATGTTCTAGCGAGAGGTGGGGACTGTAGCTTGGTATCAGTGTGCTTATTTAATATATATGAGGTCGACACAAAAAAAATAAGGGAAAATAAAAGAAAAAAGAAGGAAGGAAGAAAGGAAAGAATAAAAAAGGCAGGAAGAAAGGAAAGAAGGAATGGAGGGAGGAAGAAAGGAGAAAATAAAACACATGAGTTTGTGCCCTAGGTTTGCTCCTGTGTGATGCAGTCAGCACTCCCCAGCAAGCCTCTTTACTGTCCTCCCTCTACACTGAGGATAACAATATCTAACTGGCATATTGCAAGGATCAAACAAAAAGTTTGGCCCAAACAATCTGAGAAACATTCTCCAATGAATCTAGCTAAGTTTAGAAAATGATTATCTTTCATCATAAATGAATAATGATTCTGGTATATTTATTTTAGCTTAACTGTTTTTAATGCATTTCTTGGAGTCATAATACAATTATTATGTGTTAGAAAACTGTTTAAAAAAGAGTTATTGTCTAGGGGGTCTAGGGTCTCATCAACAAATATTTATGGGATCCATGATTAAAAAAAGGGAGTAAAAGTAAAAGTAATTAAAATCTGAAATTGATAAACCAATATACTTAAAATATTTTAATTTTAGAGTTACTAGCTCTGTGTGTTTTTGTTTCTGTCAGTTCAAACTATCAACCTCATAGAGAGTGAATGTTTGTAGTGCTGGTCAGTTTAGGTTGAGAATCTCCCATAGGAACTCTGTTTTACTTTGCAGCAAGTGTATGCCACCTGTCACCTTTGCAGAATATGGCGAAAATATATTTCAAAATTCTTGGTAAAATTGCTAATTATTTATTCTACCAGGGTGAGCACCAAGTAGCCTAGATAGAATTATACTAGAACATTATTATATCTTGTTATTGCTCCTGATGTAGAAGGAAAAGAAGATGCATTTTGTTACTTTTCTTTCTTCTGAAAATTATATGCTGGCTTTATCAGTCTTCTGCATCATTCTGCCTAAATAATTATCCAGTCCTTTTCTAAAATGCTATAATTACTGTGAAATAGTCTATTAAATTATAATTTGATTTAAGATCTATAATGCAGCTTGGAGTATAATTTTTGTGTAATGACTCCTTTTCTGGTCATATGCTTTTATTTACAAAGAATGTCAAATAAATGTTTATGCATATTATTCTAATCACTGTTGATGGAGACAAATGCTTATCAAATGGGAATGTAGATCTTACACATCATATTGTTTTAAAATTTCTAAGTCTTTAGTGAGATTTCATAGTATACAGATGGTGGAGTAGTTTGACTAAGAATGGCCTTCCCACAGGCTCATATATTGGAATGCCTTAGTCACTAGAGAGCAGCAGTATGTGAGGTTTAGAAGGACTAAGGGGTGTGGCTTTCCTGCAGTACCTATGGTCTTGTTTGAGTAGGTGTGGCCACTTTGGAGGGAGTGTGCCTTTTGGAGTAGGCTTGAAGGTTTCAATGCAATCACACAAGTTCTAGAGCTGCTTTCTTTGCCTACAGATCAGGATGCAGTACTCTGAGCTATTGCTCCAGTGCCTGCCTGCATCCTGCTCTGTTCACTGCCATGATTATAATGGTTAAAACTTCTGAAATTGCAAACAAGCCCCCAATTAAATGCAATCTTTTATAAGAGTTGCTTTGATCATGTTGTATTTTCACAGGAATAAACGGATAGTCAGTCAGTGGAACTTATCTCAAGCCTTGATTATGTTCTAGGTAGTAAAAATGGCCTTTCTTTGTTTGTAGGCTTTCTCCAAATTATTTTTTTAGTTTATTTATTGTAGGACGAAAATGAGTGAGGAAGTAAAGATGGTATTACCTAGGACTTCACTCAAAAGGGTAAATCTAGTGCCTACCACATTGAATATGTTTCGATAAATTCTGATTTGTGAAAGCAAGCACCAAGGAAGGGATGATGGAGGTAAATTAAGGTTAATGGACTAAAACTTCATGGGAATGGAGAACATGTAAGGGAGAAATTGATGAACAAATGTCATCACAATGGCAAGCAATCAAGACACAGGTCACCAAGAGCTAGACTTCTTATAAGAAGAATAAATCTCTTCTTGCTAAAGCATCAAAGGCTCTAAGAAGGTGCTGCCAAAACAAATGAATCATTCAAGATAGTAAAAAGTTGAAAAATGGTTTTACTTCATTTTACCCCAAAATGTCCTTGAAGAACAAGTTTGTAAATAAATGGAAAGTTCAGATGGGATGGTGGAATACCAGGTTAGCAATGTTAAGCCTCTTGGTGTATGCAAACTCAGACTTGGTGTGTTTCTATGAAAGATGAAACAACAGATACATTTTTCTCAGTAGTGGCAACTAAGATGGAGTCTATTGATAATGACATTAGTAAGCTCACAAAAATTAGGCAATAATGAAGAATTTATTTGTATTTTGCAAAAAAAATTCATTGATGAGGGATAAGAAACATGATTATCTGTGTGCATAAATATAAATATTGTGGGTGTAGTTAGTAATCATGCTGATTTAGTAAAGTGATGATTGTAGGTTCATCTCCAAGATATATAACTTCACTAGCTCTATGTATGTGGCAAGCAGCCTGTATCTTGATTACTTGCCACACAAAAATTTGCAGTACTCAATGTTTTTTCTTATTGAGTGAGCCTTAGGTTCAGTTTAAAAGACTGTTGGTTATTGTTACTATAAGTATACAACTATTGCATCCATAGGGTTATTGTGACATCCTGGATATTGTTGTAGTTCATAGGTGTTATAATGGGTAAAAGTATTATTTGTTTTCCTTCCTTGAATAACTGATTAAAATAAAAAGAACAAGTGATCATGTGGTACCTAGTCCAAACCTATACATATCCAACACAATTATGTCACATAAGGATAAGATGAGGTAGAAGAAGGAGAAGCATGATGGTAAAGTCCAGACTAGAAAGTTTGCTGTGAGACTACGTCTCCTAGAAATTTCAGAAAAGTTATGCCTACTAAGTCTCATTAACATGACTTTCTAAACAACAACCAAATGATAGTACTAAGATACATGTTAGCATGAAAGGGAGAAAGATGGTGGAGCCTTAAATCTAGACAAAGACATACAAACATTTGAGAAATGCCAAGAGCAGAAAAAATGCTCTTCTTTAGGAAAGAACCACACAGTCCCCACAATTGGTGATTTATTACCAAGTGATCAAGCCTGAGACAACAACTTTATCTATCAATCCATCTATCCATCCATTTATCCATCCATCCATTTATTTATCTATCTAGCATCTGTCATTAATATATCTCTGTGAATATATACATACATAAATATATATAGTTATTGCTATATGGAATAAGAAAGTTATATATATTATTTAAGATATATAAACATATGTAATTAATTATTTTATAATTTCAAAGATAAAAAAGCAAAATAATATAAGGAGTGTTTGAGGAAAAGCTAGATGCTGAAACATGAGGACTAGGACCATGGACTAGCAATAGTAAGCAGAGCTTCAAGCCAGGAGACAGAAAGCTTCATGAGGAGTCTTCAAAGTATTCTTTTTTGGTGAAAACATTCAACATCAGACCTCACTTTCTCTGGCTGACTCAGGAGTTTTCAACCTCACAATGCTGAGAAAATCATAAGTACTTCTGGCTTTAGATCTCCTTTTGATTAGCAGTAAGTCATATCCTTATCATTATGCTGTGCAGTAAAAACACATACCTACAGTTCCCTACCTAGGTCAGATCCCTCTGACTTTGGGTTTTGTTTTGCTGCTGAGTGATGTCATTGGTTAAGTTAGGTGCATTAACTTATCTTAAACTCCTAGTACTGACAACTCAATGATGTTAGGATATAAGCCTATTGGACATTGAGGAGCATCTGTGCAGTTGTCCTTTGGCATCTGAAGGAGAACATAATCTCTCACATAACAGAATCCACATATTTTAAAGTCTCTTTTATAAATTGCACTCATGTTTACATGTAACCACTACACATCATTCCATATACTCTAAATCATGTGTTTATAACTTCCAATACCCTTTACAAGGAGTGCTATGTACATGTTCCCCTTCTGTATCATTTAGGACATAGGTACATAATTGGTAGGTATTCAATATAGATGAAGCTTTAAATATTTTTTCCTAGCAGTTTGTTGAATCCATTAGTGAAGATTCCAAATATTTAGAAGGGAATGACTGTATGTTGAAATTTCAGTATTCAAAACATGCCTGAGGGAAGACTGCTGGTTGGAAAAAAAAATGTTCCTCAAAAATTTTCACATGCTGGTCCTTGGAATCCTTTACTCTTGCTAGTTTTATATATCTGAAGAGAAAAAAAAATCTGAAATGTTATTAAGCTAAAACTCTGAACTATGTCCTATGTATCTGATTATATTTATATTTATTTTTTCTATCGCTTTATCTATCTGTCCATTGTGCGTGTGTGGGGCAAATAAAGAATAGCCTCAGATGTTGTTTCTCAGACTTCCATTTACTATTTTTAATTTTAACTATTGAGTCTCTTTATAGGCTAGGTTCTCTAGCTAGCAAGCTTGAAGGGGTTGCCTGTCCTCAACTCTTGAATTTTATTATTATTTTTACCTGTTGCTGTGGTAAAATATTTTGACAAATAGGAAGTGTGCCATAGGGTCAAATAAAGTGGTAGCTTTAATAATCTAGCACGCTCATTAACTACTTCTAAATGTTTGTTTCATACCCACTGATAAGTATAGCCATCACCTTCATCAAGGAAAGTTCTGTTTACAACAAACAGAAACCTAAATAAAACTACAGCCAATCACAATGCAGTTTGTGGATCTTGGTCCCAATGGACTCACCTATAAACAGCTTCTGTCCTTAAGGTAAGGAATCATTGTGGAAGAGGTGGAAGAAAGATTGTAAGAGCAATAGTGTCTGGGAATTTGGTCTGATACTGGCTTCTACTAATGTCTGAAGCTATAAAGTCTAACACTATAAAAAGCCATGAAGTTTCACCAACATGACTGTTAAACATGAACCGAAGAAGCACAACAATAGTTGCCATAAAGTGGACAGGGAAATGTTAACGAGGCCTCAACCCTAGAGAAAGAAGAATAGAAAACTAAGGAGTACTGAGAGCAGAAGTAGTCTGCTCCAGTGAAGAGCATACTAATTTGTTATCTATACCAAGGAATCAATCCTGAAAACATACATACAATTGACATTATATAGATGGAACAGTTTATATTTTTATATTTAGAAATATATATGAATGTATGTGTGTTTGTGTGTGTGTGTGCTCATGCCTATGTGTGTGTATAACAACAGTGAATGAAAAAAAGAGGCTTTAATCTGAAAGAGATCATGGAGGTATATATAGGTTTGGAGGGAGGAAAGAGACAGTAGAAACATGTAATTACATTATAATCTCAAAAAATCAAATATTTTTAAAAGGCTAAATTTAGATCTACTAGTTCATCAAGCAATGGTCATATGTCCATAAATCTGTGTCTTTCTACGTATGGTACTTGAACATCCTGTTCATTGTTGCTCTGGTCACAGAAGCCAGTAAATGGAAACAGCCTAATGTATGACTAATAGAATTATGATACAGATACAAAATAAAATTTATTTAGCTGTAAAGAAAAATAAAAATTTTAAGAAAGTAGAAAAACTTGGAAATATACACTAAGTAAGGGAAACCAGTTTTGTACAAATAAATACATTGCTTTCTCTTTGCAGATCTTAGCTTGGAATTCTAAACTGAAGTGCTTTCAAAAGCTCGCAAGCTGGAGAAGGACCTTGGAAGGGAAAGTTAAAAAGAGACCAGAGGAGGGGGAAAGAGCAGAACGCCTGTGGTATGAAAGTATTTGCAACTTTCAGCACATGATGGTTGTAACGTAAGTACATAGACACATTCATTGCTATCTGGGTCAATGCCATGAAATAGTACATAATTTAAGATTAAAAAAAAAAAAGCATTGACTTAGGTTATAAAAGCTGATTACATCAGAAATCCAAGACAAGTCAGGTTGGTTGTTACATTGTTCTCTTAAAGATAGGATAAACTAACAGCCTGAGCACATAGCCAGATATCAAGCTATCTTATGTAACCACAAGATACTTTATGAACTCTGTGGTGAGACTCAGCATTAGCAAGAACCCCTACATCTATCTTTGTAAATATTCTGTCTTCCTTCAAAAGTCTGAAGAAAAGGAAGCAGGTTGTATATTTGAAACAGAGAGAAGAAAAATGTTGGCATAGAGTTCAATTTGTAAAAGAAATGTTTTGAACTCTGGTTCTGAAAGTAGACTTTCTCCTTTGGGCTTGCACAAGCACACTTAAGCCATCATTTATTTTGATTGTTTATATACCTCTTATTATTCCATGATTAAATTATGTTTGGGACATCTAAGGGTTTTATTTTGGATAATGACATCTTTTAAAATTTTTTTATTATGAATAAAGTCATGTTTTTATCCATGTATCCCCTTGTTCAAACTCCTTTCCCCCTCCCAACCCTCCTAGTCACTCTTTCTTCTCCCCATCACTTTAATTACTCCCCAGCAAGGGCAGGAGGTCCCAAGGTCCCAAGGTGGCTTAGTTCAGCATCCACTCCAGGTTGATCTGCTTTCCTCACCCCCATATCAAGACTGGGTCAGATGTTCCTCTGGAGGGAGTGGGCTCAAAGGTGTTTCAGATCCCAAGCTGTTCAGTGGTTGTGGTTTGCAGCTTGAACATGCTTTGCTTTTTGTTTAGAGTCCACTATTGCATGAGTACATCCCCTGCTTATCTTTCGGGGTTTGTGATACCTCACCTACCAAAAGCAAACTACAGATTCAATGCACTTCCCATCAAAATCCCAACACAATTTTTTACAGACATTGAAAGAACAATACTTAGTTTCATTTGGAATAACAGGAAAGCCAGGATTACAAAAACAATTTTGTTCAACAAAAGAACTTCAGGAGGATAATGACATCTTTATTCTTCAACATAGATAAAACCATTTCTCATTGAAATTTAAGTCTCTCAGAGCCCTTTGCCCTATCCATCCATATCTTCTAGGCTCCAAGATAAGACTGTCCTCTTACAGAGGCTCTGTGGATACTAAAGTCCCTCCATGTTGAGGCCTGGAGCTATTTTTGGAGCTGAGAAATTTCTAAGCACCTAAGGCTAAGCACCTAGGGCTGAGTGCCCAAGGTCCCAGGCAATCAAGAGGCCAGGAGCCCAAGGTCCTGAGACTCCAAGGCTATTCTGGCACAGCTGGGAGGCATTCCCTCCCCATCCTAAAACAATTAATCAGCCAGCAGCTACCTGCCAGCTGCCTGCCTAATGAAGAGACTTTCTCTGAGCTCTCATTCCCCAGCCTGCTAACAGCATTCCTACAGTCTTTTGTTTGATCTTTACTTTAAAAGGGCTTGATCTTGAATCGAAGGGAGCTCTGACCAGCTTTTATGATCGGAGCTCCTGCTGTACAGCTGGGATAATAAAACCTTGCCTATGCTCTTTTAGGTATTGGTGAGGTTCTGGAAATGGTCTCTGTGGTTCCCAGAGACTCTGGTTCTAGGTACTTAAGCTTCCTGCTCAGATTCCTTCTGAAGCAAAGTGGATGTGATGTAATAAATCTTCTGCTTTCCAAGCATAATCATGGGCTTAAACACTAAGTCTATATCACCTACTTAGCAGTAGGCAGCCATTTGGCAAATATGGAAGACATTAACATCACCATTAGTCATATCTTCAAGCAGATTTAATTTCAGATCACACATCACTCGCTCCTTTACACATATGACAATAATCTGAGATGTTCTTTTTCTATAGGCTCTTGTTTCCTAGGCATTTGCTATTGTACACTTGGATGGCATCCTATAATATCCAACATCATAGGATAATTTTTTTTACAATTGTGTTTTAGACTTTTGCATGAATATTTCCTCTTTACACTCAATTTACATTTTAAGCACAACCTTAGGGCTGAAAACTAGCAACTAAAGCTCTTTTACTAGCTGGCTCATTTGTTCTATTAGTTTGTACTAGGAAGAAAAATAAGAGTATAGAATAATTTTCACCCTTTCATGAGATAAGAGAGAACATCACTGAAAAATTCACCACTAGAATCTACTCTGTCTTTGTTTCCAGCATGATAAAACACTTAAAGAATGGAGGATTTTAAAACTTTCTTTTTGATTGGGTTGATCACACCTACATATAATTGTTCATTAGTAAAAGAAGAAAAGAATCCCCTAAACAATAAACATTTAGGAGTTAGTTTTGTATTCAGAACACAGACTCAGATCTTTTCATTTTCTATGAACTGTATTTAGAGCTAGCAGTAAACAGCCACCTTGAATCAAGCTAAGGATCAGGAAAGTGATGGATTTGGGAATCAGAACCGACAGGTTCTCTAAACATGTGCTGAGAATTATGGTAAACAAGTAGTTCTGATAAATTGATTGGGTTGTTCTGAGAAGAAATGCTTGGAGAAATACAGCTAGGAGACATTTAATGCCTTCTATCTTCTAGAAATTGAAAGTATAAACTACCAAAAAACCTTTAATGTTTTAATTTGTATTCAAAATAGTAAGAGGTGCACATACATCCACTCATACCTGCAGAGCATAGTAAAAGTAAACAAAGGCTACAACTGTTTAAAAGCAAGCTAAATATTTAAATGATACTGTAGAGATTAAAGGAAAGAAAAATGTGTATACCATTGTCTAGTCTTGGATATATCACACAAATATAGTCAGGGATATATTAATAAATTGGGTTCAATGTCTGACATACTCTTTGTGATCTAATTTGGATTTAGTTTACTATGGTGTAGTTCACTCTGTCCTAACAAATCATAATTAATCAGCTTCTGAAACTTGCATTTTGATTTTCACTGAAGAGGGCATCAAACTCTATTTTCTAAATGTCTAGCTGGGTTTGTTTGACAAAGTCTGTGGAAATGATGAAGATTCATTGATCAGGTTTTAATATAGATAATTGCTTATTGCTACAACTTCATCAAAGACACAGAAAATGTACCTTCAAAGAGATGAGCCCACATATTATTCTGACACATGCTTTTTGTCTTTCTCTCAGTCCTTAGAAATGACCCAAGGCAAGGACGCTATAAGCTATACTACTGAAGTCACATTTTTAACCTTGGTACATCTATGATCCATTCTTGCACATTTATTATACGTTTACCTGGAAAGTTCAGTGGCTGGAATATGACTCCACCTTCTAGATTCTAAGTTAATTAACCAATGAGAAATAAGGAGCAAAAAACAATGAGACACTTGCCCAGGGTCTGTATATACAGCCATTTTTTTGAATTGATGAGTTCTTTGATGAAGGTCATTGGTCCACAGCAGCCTCTTTACAACTCTTTCTATGTTGTCTTATAACTGCTTCCTGCTCTCAGAGCTCTGATACCAGCAGTAGTTTAATATCCACAAATGATGTTGTTAACCTACCATTCTATTTCTCAGTAAACATACTCAACCTTCTCACATCATTGCATATAACACATGGTAAATTATTGTGATTTAATTCACATTTCTATGATAACTACTGATATTGGTATGATGTTTCAAATGCCTATTGGCTGCTTGAATTTTTTTTAAAGTAATTTTTTCCCAGTTGCAACCAAACTATTTTATGAAACTTATGGACGTTTAGGTTTACAAAAAATGCAGTAACATTTCTTCCTCTCTGCCCCATGAGGCCACCGTGTCAGAACATCATGCTTACTTAAATCTGTTTTCAGCTACAGACAAGAAAATATGGGGAAGGAAAGTGCAAATTATGAGGTAACACCAGAGACCCAGAATTTGGAGCAAATATAGGCAGAAGGTGATGGCTTTTTTTTCTGGGTCTTGTCACTGAATTGTTCATTATTTCCACAAGAAGTATTTTGGAAGCAGCAGCTCACAAATGATTTGGTTCTCCTCTCCTTGGTTGTTTCTTTTCTAATCCAATCCACTTATCCTGGTATCTTAACTAGCTGATATGAAATGTCTAAGAAATTATACCCTGAGCTGGGCAGTGATGGCACATGCCTTTAATCCCCGCACTCAGGTGGCAGAGGTAGCTGGATCTCTGGCCAGCCTGGCCTACAGAGTGAGTTTCAGGACAACCAGGGCTGCACAGAGAAACTCTGAACTCAAAAGTAAAACACAAAATAAAACAAAAGAAAGATCAGTTTTCCCTTGGTTTACTTCCTTCTCAACTGTGTACCTTCTTTTGAACTTATAATCAACAAACAATAAATCAGAACAACAAAAAACGTGAAGAGGACTTCAGCTGAGACCTTCTATATGAAACCTTTGTCTCAGAAGCCACTGGCCAAACCTGCAAAGCTTGAGACAACAGATGATGAAAACAGGTCCAGCTAGAAATATTTCAGGTACCCAGTGAGCTCTAGTTATTCTGCATCTGCATCTGTTGAACTTATCATCATCCACCATAAAAATAAAAGTAATACTTCACCGTTGCACAGAAAATCCACAACTTGTTTGATTAAAGCTACAGGTATGCTGATTTCTGGGATTCTGTTCATCTTTTTGGTCTTGGGATTGCCTTGAAAAAATTCACCACCTCGTTTTAGACCATTGTGACATTATTTACTCGTATAAAGTTATTCCCACTGCAGTTTCCTGCCTCACTCATTTCTGGGCTGCTGGTAGAAGGCTGCCCTGCTGAGGGCTAGTTGTTAGATTTGCTGAGCATCTTGTGTGAATTTGCCATTTCCAGAACACATGTGGTGAAATCATTCATATGTTCCAGGGGAATGATCCTAAAGGCTACTACACTCTTTTTATTCAGAAAAGACCCAAGCTAACCAGACAATTTTCAGATATAATTCTCGAGTAACCAAAGCATTTTCATCATTGGTGTCAACTCATTGGTTAACATCCACAGGTACAGCAGTTACATCATCTATTTTGCAAATGTTATTAGTTGGAGCCTTCTATGCATTTTTATATCCCCACAATAATGACTTGTGAACTCTCAGTGTTTCTGATTTTGAGTAGTCGCTTAGTTAGAGCAGCAGAAAGCAACTAAGATATGGCACAATGTGTGGAGCTCAGATTCTTGATTTCTTTTCTGTCTGTGAAGGTATAGAAGACCCAAAGCCTCTTAGGAACTGCTTATAACCTCATGCTCCACCATAGGTGGAGCTGCCATAGCTTTCCACTCTGTTATTGCATAACCTGGTTGTCATTCCCCCCAAAAGAGTCCCAGAACACCTCAGAGCTGTTTCTACTTGGATTTTTCAAAAATTCTATGTAGAGTTAAAAAGTTTTATCTTTGAAATATCAACATTTATGAGCAATTGGAGAATGGGAAGAATAAATATTCCAATAATATGAGATATATATAATAATTTCTTACCATAAATATGATAACATATTTATTTCTCATTGTGAAAAAGCAGATAAATGACAGTCTCCAGGAACACTCTTCTTTTCCTCCTTCCCAATGGCAATAATTCAAGTGCATGTGGATCTTAACAGTCCTTAGTTATTCTTTTCAGTATTATAAATGTTCAACCAGTTCAAAATGGTATATCAGTAAATGTATTTATTTCTTGAAATAAAGATTATATAAAACATAGCTAGCTTTTAGATAGTCTTACATCTTGGAGTTTAAATTAAATTAACTCAACCAAGTGATTGTTATCCTCTGGAAACTCAAAATGCTTTCTACAGTTCCCATTAGTTTCAAGTATGGAGCAGAGAAATTCTGTCACTGATAACTGAGTTTTATACTCCCTATAAATTATTTTATATTTTCAGAGTATACATATGATTACATAGATTGTTTTTATTCACTTCAGGAGAAAGTCATTTTCTATAATTCTCCCCAAATCAGATCTATACAATGAGAGATATTCAGTAACTGATAAGATTTTGAAAAATTAAAATAATATGGCAAATATAAAAACAAGGAATATTGAATTAAACATTTGATAAGGTTTCTTAAAAAATGCTATGTTAAAAAATACTATGTTAAAGATGACTAATGAGCTAGGTTCTGGACACATATTGAACAGCCAATTAAACAAACAAGTATTAGAACAAAGGAAAAACATAGAATTATTTATTGTGGTCATTTTAGGGAGAGAAACAGAGATATCCAGTGCATCCACCACCCCAGAATTTCCACATTTGGGTTCATGACAAGAGCTTCAGGTTTCAGTGTAGGGCAACAGGTATGAAAACTAAGCAGTTCTGGATTGCCCCTGCCAATGAATCATCATTGTTTCACATCTAGTCTTTCCTCCAATGAGGTCTGAAAATTTATAAGACCTATGTGAAATCTCCTTCTGAGAGATAAGTACCCACCTTGGATGACACTCTCAGCCTTTATTTGCTACCATCATGAGACCCCTTGAAAAGTTATATCATCTTGGGGTCTATTGGTTCAACTATCTAATACCCAAAGATGGAAAGACAAGGGCCACTTTAAAAAGTCTTCATTCCTTCTTAGACACAGTGTTTAACCTACTGTTTTTATACCTTAATCTTGATAAGAACTTTTCGTGTGCCTAAAAGAAATAAATAAAGAATACAAATAGGAAACAAGGCAAGACTACATCCAGTGAGTTCTAGGTAACAAAGTATAAAAGCATTTCTTCAGACCCTCTTCAATTATTTTTGTAAGGGCTAGAACAAACTACCCTGAATTTGTTGTTGGCTTTCAGGCAGAGGTTTGCTGTGAAACCTCCATAAATCTCAAACTTACATATTGTTTCATCCTTCTACTGTCCTGCTCAGTGTGAATTCATTTTTATTCTGATGGTTTCTTCTTTGTCTCTGAACAATATTCTCCAAAGACATTCTTAATTAACTATGTGGTGAATTAATCTTGACTGTCCTTCATTGCTTAGATATGTCCTGGTTTTCTTGATGTGATACCACTTTGAGAATAAGGGACAGATGAGGAGTTAGTGCCTAGAAAGCCCTATGTGATCAATTTTAAGGTACAGAAAGAGTGTGTTTTAACTCAAACCTATCATAGGTATATTCTTGAGTTTAAATCCTGTCTTCCCTTTTGGTGGTTTTAGCACCTCAAAAACATCGCTTGTTTTCTTTTCATCAGATAGTTTTGTAGTTTTATAACAATTTATAGTACTGTATGATGCTAAAAAGTAACAATTACAAAGCTTTACAAAGACACAACCAGTGAGTCTGAACACTTAAACTTGTTGAAATTTAAGAGAGATGTATGTCTTTAGTGACCAGTGTCCAGTGATGTTTAATTATTAGGAGGTGCTTCTGGGAATAGGGCAGAGTTGAGGCATTCTCAATTATTCTTGCTTAAAGAAAATAGTCACGATATATTAACATACACGTGAACACAGGTCCAATAAAGGTTAGATCAATAACAGTTATAGTTGAAGAACTCCTGTCAGGTAAAGTGTTTTTTAAAACTTTGCATAAGAGAAGCTTATATAATACGTGAAGTATAAACACATGTAGAAAAGTAGCAGCCATTAGCATCATCACAGAGGAGAACCATTAGAGATTAAAGCTCCAAGTCTCTTACAAATCTAGGGAGTAGTATTAGTGGACACAGCCTCATTTTCTGTCATACACATACATCTTATACTCACAGAAGCAAATGTAGCCAGAGTTTCAAAGTGAACTCCCCAAATGGCAGCTTTTTCATCTGAATGGTACTGATTAAAAATAGAGAAAATGTCAAAAGAATTTCCTCGGACATTTTATAGACTGACAACCCAGATGTAATGCATATTGTATAAAGCAGAAAATTCATGGGTCTCTTTGAATGCATTAATAATAATGCTATATATCTTTAACTCGCAAACTTCTTCATAATACATAAATTTCATACCCATACTTTTAAATACTTCTAGTCATGAATATATAAATTATTAATCTCTTAAAAATCACCTTGAAATAGTTGTTTACAAGATAGTAACTTAAAGAAAGTTAAGCATCAAAATGAATCTTGACTTTGTCAATACAGTCTTCTAGATACTCAAGAAAATGACAAGATCAGCAGAAAATATAGGCAATTATCTTACTAAAACATAAAATAAAATATTGATAACTTTTTATATGAATATATATATCAATTTACATAGTAAAATATAGTTTCTTAACATGATTTACAACTAATGACTTGAAAATATTTTAAATCATTTTCAAAGATTTTGTTTATTTTACAACAGAAGTGTCTGCATGTTGTTACCTGTGACAAAAAAAAATAAGTCCTTTCTGAAGCCTATTTGGAAGAAAATCCTTAAAAATTTATATAACCAATACAATTTTTAACCTAACAAAACTCAATTCTACAGTCAATAAAGAATCTTCTACATTTCAGCTAACAGCATTTTCAAAGGCAGAAAATAGAGGAATCTTGATATAGCTTCACAGGCCACAGCTCATATGTACTAAAGTAGTCAAGCAATCATCCTTAAAACATTCATAGACACATTTCAAATTAGACATACCAAGAATAGTAATTTTAACATGTGTCTAAGTTCAGAAAAATAATAAAAATGAGTGGTCAAAGGCTTCTTATTCATTTACTTTTTAAAAATCCAAGGGGAAGGCTAGTTTTCTTAGAGTCCCCAGAAATTACAGAAGTGTGGATGTAAGAACTGATATTTGAGATGAAGGGCAGACAAAATGTCTCAATGGGTAAAGCTCTTGCTGCCAAGCTTGATAACCTGAGTTTGATCCTGAGACTCGCATTGTAGAAGAGAATCAACTCCTTCAGTACCTGGTACTACTTTAGAGTTCATCATAACTTTATAAAACAAGTGAGTCAGTTAGAATTCTCCCTAGAAGGTAGCAAGATAGTGTATACTTGACATTTTCCATGGTTACACAAATTACAACAGACATCTCAAAATTCTTGTTTCTCTGTCTCAAATATTCCAACAGAAACTTAATACCTCAGCAGAGTCAAAAAGACAAATACATTTTAGCATTTCCTGTCACATGGGAGACACTCAATTTTCAACAGAGCTTCACTTGTTTTTTGTTTTTTTGTTTTTTTGTTTTTTTAAAAAAACTTTCAAGTTGAAAAGGTCTATAACAAAAACTATAATAGCCAAGGTAGTTCAAAACAGCTTAGAAATACAAAAGGTAAAGGTAGTCAGCAAATGATAGTAGCAAGAAAAAGTTCAAAAAGATTCAAAGGGACCATAAAACAAAGAGAAATAAAAGCACTAGATAAGAGAAATAAAAAGCATTAGGTACAGCACTCAGAGAGAAACATAGCAACGCTCAGAAAACGTCCCCCACACACATATGCACACATTTTTGTTATTATGTACTACATATGATATATGCAAATACATATATCTGTATATGTATATATATGTTTACTTGGTGTGTATGTGAATATATATGTATGTGTGTCCATGTGTATATTAGTCCACATTATATAATGTGTGTATGAAGATGTATATATATATAACCTGCTGCTGAGACTACTTAATATGTTCCTATGTATATTTGTTTAGGAGATTGAAAAACCTGTTGTGGAGTTTGTTCTTGGAGAAAATGGATTTTCCCTTTGTCAGCCACTATGTATTCATTATCTGTATCTCTTCATCTAGGGTAGGGCTTTGTGAAACTTCCTTTACACATGTTGGTATATCCTTATACATGTCTTGTTAGGCAATCATATTGTTGATATTTCATCAGGAAGGTTTTCTTAATGATATTAAGAAAAGCCTGTCTTATAGCAAGCATCCTGGCCAGTTTCTCTGGCTCTTAAAATCTTTCTAGCTCATATCCTGCAATGTTTGGTGATGTAGGATTCCTTTCTGTATGCTGTGAATATCATTGGTTAATAAAGTTACTGTTTGGCCTATGGCAAAGCATCTTAGAAGTAATCAGGAAATTCGAGCATAAATAAAGGGGGAAAAGGACAGAGTCAGAAATGCAGTGAGCTGCTGCAAAGGAGGGATGTAAAGGAATTCATGTAAGCCATGGGCCAAGTATCAAGGTAGATTAGTGGAAAGGAGTTGAGTTAAGATGAAAGAGATAGCTAGCAAGCAAATTGCCCAAGCTAAACAGCATGTAATTAATATAATATAAGAATATTAGTCATTAGTCATTAAGAGCTGCTGGAGGGGTCTGGACATTGAGGCTAGATATGCCCCAAACTTCATACAGTTTGGCTTATTGATTATTGCTTTGTTGGGGAAACATGGCAGAAATACAATGACTGAACACTTACAATACTTTTTTGCATAACAGAAACACTTGAAGTCAGTAGGGAGAGTGAGTACACACAGCGTGATCAATGTGTAGTTCCAGGAATACTAGAATATAAAATTTCCTATTCTACTTAAAGGACACAGAAACATGTGTGATTTCCTGATAAAGCAGGTTTTTTTATGTCTAATGCTTGTACTATTGTCATTATTACATAACCAGGATAGTAAAAGGATTTGCAGATTTTATTTTGAATGTTCTTTACTGGTATGTAAATACTTAGAAGTACTTAGTGGCTTATTGGCATCATTATTTATAAGGTAAAAACAGGAAACTTCATTATCAGAGAGACAGCACGGTGTTGGATATGAGTAAATATCTTCATTTCTTGCTTCAGAGGACAGATGTCTATTTTGGGGGTTAATACTTGTTCAATCTTTATTGTTCATTCTAGATATAATTTGAGATCAATTTTATGGACACACTTAAGAAAACCACTATTACCTTGAATGGCTAAAAAGTAGATGAAATAATTTTACAAAAGTCAATGTAGCAAGATACGTTCCTTTTCATGAAATATTTAACATTTAATTTACTTGAACTTAGTGAAAAATATCCAGTGTTAATAAAAGAAAAAGAAAAATGATGTGACACTCAAAGTAAATATAAAACTTTAGATTAATAACTTTTCAAATAAAGATATTTGCTTTGATGCAGTCTTTTTAAGGCTTCATAAATAGAGATTAAATCTTAATAAAAGTAAGGCCATCATTTATGTGTGTCAGATCTCAAACTGATGTGCATTTTCTTTTGTTAGTATTCATATCTGCTGCCAGGTTAACATTTCTTAGACATTCTCACTTGTACCTTTTTATACATTCTTACTGAATTTGGAAAGCAAAAATAACTATCTGTTGGCCTTTCTTACTTAACTTTAGCTGTACTTATGCAAAATTCAAAACAAAAATTATTTGCTTATTAGTTTCTGCCAAATAAAAATAATATATTCAACAGTGATAGTTTTTCCTAAATAGTCGGTGAAGACAAAAAATGTTACGACTTTGTTTTACATTTATCTACATCTGCTAACACTTAGAGTATAGTGAGACTCCTACTTCTCTGTGATCAGTTCATTGTAATGTATTATTTGGATTGTTCATGATATGAAAATTCAGCTTCCTTGAGACAATTAAAAAGAGTTGGATTATTTTTAGTTTAATAAATCATCATGGCTTATTTAACAAGGTATCTGTGTAGTAATATGAAAACTGAAATACAGCCAATATGACTGAAATCTTTCTTCCACGCATCTCTTTCATTTTCCTGATTAGTTGTGCAGGCAAATTGTGGCTTATATAAACACATTCTTTATAAAAGAAAATTAGAATAAAAATAGCACTGGACATTTCACAGAAAAGTCACAGACCAAGAAGTTCTATTATACAGATTTGAAACCTAATGTCAAAGAGTCTGAAACCTTAAGAGTAACTGATTTGCAGTTTCCATCTGCCGTAAGTGAGTACATGGTTTCCTTCTTACTTCAGCCTGCAAACTGAAGCCCACAGAGAGATCTCACGTTTCTGTTACTGAGTTTCAGGACCTGGGCAAATCATTTTCTTGGAAACTGACAGTTTTCAAGTCTACTTTGATGTACTGCTGACAATATACATGGCTATGTGGATTAGTCACCATTATGTCCTCTAAGCACAAAACTGCTTTTGCATAGTCATGTTTGCTGTTTTAAAGTTTTGCAGGCTTGTGCTAAGCTTAATAATCACCTACAAATTGTCCCAGAAGATACTTAATTCAGCTTTCAAATGGCCTCCAAATTCCCCGTGTTTTATAAATCACAATTGTATATTTTCAGTCTTATGGATTTTCTTGCAAAATTCAATCTTATAAATGTGTTGCATAATCATATCTTTACATTGTTTTCAAACTTATAGCTGTATGCCACTTGAGTATGTGCCTGTCAGGGCACTGTCCTTCCTAAGTCCTAAAGACAAAATAAAGCCTAGTCATCCAGAACAGTCTAGAACTGCAATTAATACCCACTTATATATGATACAAGTATTATTACTAAGTTTAAAAGTATAATAAACTAATTATTCTCCAACTTCCAAAATTTGTTCAGTATTTATTAAGGTTTCTTTTCTCTCCATTTTCTCATTTTTCTTTGGAATTTGTTACGAAGTCACATTGTAACTCTCTGTAGCCTTCTCCATTTTTCTAGAACCTAGAGCAGGGACAGAGGGCCAATAGGTGGATTCCAGTAGTCATTTCTAGATAGTTACCAATATTCTTTGTTTTTAACCAAAATAAACAAACAAACAAAAATAACCAAGAGTAGTGGAGTGAAATGCAGGGGTCTGTTGGGAGTCTAAAATTAAGCACACTGTCCACTATTGCATTAAGATTATTATTCCGTTCTATGTCTAACTGTATCTTATATTTGTTTTTGTATTATTAAGCAGTAGTTACTAGGAAAGTATTGTCCATTGAGCCATACAGTATTTTCTCAGTGCTGATAGGTCTCATTAAGCGTCACTACATTTGTTAGTATTATAACCAATTTTAACAAAAAAAAAAAATCTTTTTTTATGCTAGGATTCTATGGAGCTGTACTGCGAGTTATTCAAAATTTTAATTTCACAGGAAAGTTTGCATTATATCCTTAGCAAAAAGAATATTGTGTTTCCTGAAGCAACTGTTTCACCTAAGGAGATACTGACCAATCTCAAGTCCAATAATATTAGCTACCATTTGTATCTTAACACTTCTTTAGCAATAAAATTGTAAATAAAGTCAAATTCAGTTTATAATTCAAATAATCATTTTCCCCTAAGCATCAATTTGTACTTTGAAGCCTCATAATTTATTAAAGTTAAAAAATAACAATACTCTTTGAACATTGAAACTTAACAAAAACTAATGTTGTATGGAGCCATACTTTAAAACAAACACGTTTTTGGCTAGCACATGGTGATGACTTTGACAACCAGAGGTAGACTTATGTCACTGGAAAAAGGATAGGATCTGCCATTTTGTGTTATCAATGAAAATGTCAACTCAGTAAAAGAGGCAAACAGTATCTTTGCAATATTATTAATGAATTCAGAAATATTCTTGTGGATTCTGTGATTCATCTTTGGAGCCCCCCTTGCCCGGGACTGATTTTTATTTTCAGAGCTGCATTGTCTGTCTATTCATCAGAACATTTTTATATGAGTTTCCAAAATTTTCTGAGAGTGTCACTCTATGATTCATTTTCCCTACATCTTTTGTTTTATTACCTTTAAGTTATTTCTTTTATACAGACCTTCTTTATGCACTACACCTTATCAGTATTTTCAATTAAGGCACTTGAAATGTATTTCATTGTTCTTGACATCCAATCACTTAAGCAGGATATTTAACTCACTGGGAAGGTTTCTGCCATTTAATTATGTTTCTGTCCTGTGTTCTGGCTACTCTTCATTTAAATCATCTTGCACTGGCTCCTCTGTCCATTTCTGTTATTGTCACTCTGCTTTCACTAATATGCCTTGTCACCTACATTTTCTCAGAGTATCTATCCTACCACATGGTAATTCTGGCTTACTGATCAGGTCCTTATGCTGTGTTGACCAAATTTAAAGTCTTACATTGAAAATCTTCCTCTTTGTTTTGTTTTGTCTGTATTTGAGATTTTATTTATTGAATCACATAATAAATTTTTCTTTTACCAAATAAGAATTTGTATTTTCTGTATGAAATCTAAACTGTATACTTTCCTACTGTTCTGAACTCCCTACTTAACTGCTTCTTCTTTGTCTTCCTCTCTTCCTCCTTTTATCTCCTCTAACTAAAATTCCTTTGAGTAGTTTATTCTTTTTCATTTCTTATTCCCAATGTTTTAACAACATTTTATTTAGTTTGATGTGCATAAATGCAGCAACAATATGTCCTTAGCAGCATATCGAAGGCATGCTTAGTGTTTTTTTCTCTCCACACAACTGTTGGAATATTGTCTACCAGAGTTCTACATGATACTCTTCAGGCAACAAGGTGGATTTCTGACAGAGTAACTGGGAGAGAGAGAGAGAGAGAGAGAGAGAGAGAGAGAGAGAGAGAGAGACAGAGAGAGACAGAGAGAGACAGAGAGAGACAGAGAGAGACAGAGAGAGACAGAGAGAGAGATTGAGAGACAGAGAGAGACATTGAGATACAGAGTGACAGAGATCTAAAGAATTTTACCTCTAAGCCTATGAACTTTCTTAAGAAATTTTATTTTTGGAGGTGTCATCATCCATGATTTTGAGCTCTACTTGAGAACTACATTAATAAAAAATTGCCGGGTATTGGTATAAAAAGATAGGTGGATCAATGGAATGGAATCAAAGTCCTGTAAGTAAATTCACACACCTATGGACACCTGATTTTGACAAAGAACCCAAAATTATACAATGGAAAAAAAAGAATCTTTCTTCAACAATTGGTGGTGGCATAACTTATTGTCTCCAAGTAGTAGAATGTAAATAGATCCATATCTTTCACCCTGCATAAAATTCAAGTCCAAGTGGATCAAAGACCTCAATGTAAAACCAGATACACTAAAACTAATAGTAAAGAAAGTATAAAATAACCTTAGTACAGGGGATAACTTCTGAACAGAACACCAATAGCACAGGTTCTATGAATGACAATTAACAAGTGGGATCCCATTAAACAAACAAACAAACAAAAATTCTGTAAGTCATAGGATACCATCATTAGAACAAAACTGAAGTCTACAAAATGGGACAAGATCTTCACCCATCCCACATCCCACAAAGGGCAAATTTCCAAAATATATGAAAAACTTAAGAAACTGGACGTGAAAAAAGCAAATAACCTAATTAAAAATGGAGTATATGTCTAAATAGAATTCTCAACCGAGAAATCTTAAATAGCTGAGAAGCATTTGAAGAAACGTTCAACATCTTTAGCCATCAGGATGCAAATCAAACAACTCTGAGATTCCATCTTACACCTGTCAAAATGGCTAAGATTAAAAACAGGCAATACCTCATTCTGGGGAGAATGTGTAACAAGAGAAACACGCCTCCATTGCTTGTGATAGTGCAGTCACCTAGGAAATGAATATGGTGGGTTCTTTGAAATTTGAAATTGATACACATAAAGACTCAGGTATACCATCTCTGGGCATATCTAAAAAAACAAAAACAAAAACAAAAAAGACTCCAACATACCATAAGGACACTTGTTCAAGTATGCTTATAAATGTCAATATCATGGTCCAGGCCAGTGTTTTTCTCAAAAAGATTAAGAGTCCAACCTATGGAAATACATACTAGAAACACAAAAACCAGTGAGGTGTGTAAACACATGTGAAGTGAGATAAATCATAAGAAAGTTAACAGCATAAAGTTCTAGTTAAATATACTTGTTCTACCTTTTCATTGCCCATTTATTTCTAGGAATAATGAGTACTTTGATGGTCTCTTCACTCTGCAAGAAGATATTTTTTAAAAAGTATTTTTAAAGTTTATTTAATTGTATGGGAGTTACAGACAGTGTAGGTTGCCATGTAGGTATTGTGAATTGAACTTGGGTTCTCTGGAAGAGCAGTCAATGCTCTTAACTTCTGAGCCAATTTTCCAGCCCTGAAGGCCTTAAAATAACAGTAATAACAGAGTTGTTTCTGCTTTTATGCCTGTACGCCAGAAAAGGGCATTGGATTCCATTGGTTATTAACTTGACTACATCTGGCATCAACTAAAACGTTATCTATTGGGCACTCCTGCAAAGAATTTTTTTACTCAGATTATGTGAAGAAGGAAGGCCCATATTAAATCTGGGCTACCACTATACCAGTTGGTGGTGACCCAGATTAAAGAAATGGAGAAAGAAATTTTGCATTTTACCTGACTGCAATCACTCTGGCTGGCAAGCTTATCTATCCTGTTACTGAGGTTTTCTTTCTGTGGTATTAGAACTAACTTCCTTGAGATTCCAATGTAGATTCAAGATTCTACATTCAAATGTCTAGCACCACTTTAGGACTGCTGAGATATCCAGCCTTTCTGTTGTGAAACAGCTATCATTTGACTCTCCAGACTACATGTTGTAAGCCAGCCTAATAAATACCATTTATGTGTGTGTTTATATGTATGTAAGTATGTATATATATACATATACATATATGTATATACGTTCATATGCATGTGTGCATATACTTATGTAAACACACACATATATACATATTTATTCTCTCATTATATCTCATAGCTATCTTCTATCATAAACAAAATATATATTTATTGTTTTTGTCTTGTTCCTTAGAGTACCTTAACTAATATAAGAGATGAGAGATAAGCTTATTTGCAAGTATGTGAATAAGCATTTAGAAGACAGTTAGAAATTATACTGGTTTAGGAAAGTAACAGTAGTATGTTCTCTCTAAGGTCCATGACCAGTAGCCATAGGTAGTTGGCTAGACTTACAGTGCTTGGCATGATCTCTCCTGTTGTGAAGGCCTTAAGTCCAATTATCCTATTGTTAATTACTGCCAAGATACTAGTGCCATTATTGCACCTTTAAAGAAGTCTTACCAGAATGGTCATTGTTGTGATTTATAGATATTATAGCAATTTAGGACTACTGACTGTCTTTCTTTCTGTAAACTTTGCATATCACCTTCCAGTGCAATGAAAACTAGTACTCAGACAGAAGGCTTTTGCGTCAGATCCATAAAGCCACAACTGGTTAAAGTCAGGAGAACAACTGTCTGTGGGGCCCAGCTTCAGTTGATATGTTTACAACACAGCCTCTGCACTAAGTCTCAAGGATCACAGTGGAGAGGGGGTGGAAAGATTGTAAGAGACAGAGAAATAAGAAATCTATAACAACTTTGTTTCTTCTTGATATGACAATGGCAGAGAGGTTATGTTCATGGCATTTCAACAATTTGACTGTCTGAACAAGTTCTGAACAATGATGATACCAGCTGACATGCCAATGTAAGTGAGAAAAATCTCATGAGGCCCTACTCCTAGATAAGAAGTGAGGGCTATGAAAGAGAAATAGTCTTCCTCAGGGATGAGTCCCATAAATGGCTATTTAATATCAACTAGTCAACCCTAAAAATGTATAATACTGTTAATATTAAATGGACTCAGGTTACACTTACACATTTATCTGCTTAACATGCTTCTCTCTCTCTTCCCCATATTTGTGTGTGTAAGTAAGCCATGAATCTGAGAGGGATCCAGGGTTTAATCATAATCATGTGAGGGGTTAGAGAAAAAAGGGGAAAATAAAATATGATGTAATTATAGTTTAAATAATTTTTAAATGCTATTAGAATAAGTGAAATAATGAATCAACAGAGTACATCATGATGGAATGTTCAAGGGCCTTGGGTTTTCAAGAAAGCTATGGTAAATGCAGCGTTGGGGTGTGTGGAACTCTTGGAAAGTGACCTAGATAGGCAAAGAAATTTTGTTTTCAAATATCCAGAGACTCTTTTGGCCATGGACCCAATATTTCTCTCACCAATCTCTTTGTAAGCTAATACATACACCCAGACACAATTTTAATAACTAGCAGCAATTGTCCAGTGACAACATTGGTAAGAAAGGTTGGCAACATTTCAACTCATTAATGAGAAAGAACAAAAATGAAAGAAACTCATCCAGAACTATCAGAGTAAATCACTTACAGTAATGTAAAAATACCACATGTTAATAGCTTTTTTGGTATTCCTGGAGGATGGGCTTGTTGATGGCCATCCAGTGGCCTGATACCAAGAACATAAAATATGGATATAACTCGATGTTAAGCTTCCAGCACAAAGTCCTATTTACAACTTGACTTGGCACATAGTTACATGATTTGGCCATTTTGTATTGAGGATAACTTCTTGCTGAAACAAAAATTAAAAGCATGTATATGGACCACTGATGGAGGAAAGCTTCTCTTGAGGTTTTCTCAGATGCTGTGAGGATGCTAAGCTCTGGAGAAGGAGCCATCACATTTGACTTTTGCCCTTGGAATGGGAGACAAGCAGTTCCAGGTAACTAGGCAGGTCTCATTTGACAGAAATTGTCCAGATAAAGTTACTTGTTAGAATTTAAAAATACACTGTGTATATGTTACACTTACTGCATGATGGTAGTGTTGTGGGATCAGGCATTATTTACCTTGACCTAGGGGTGTGGCTTAGGTACTGAGAACTTATGTATGAGGCATGGCCAGACCAATCTAAAACCCAGGGACAGGCTTGCATATTTCCTTCTTGTCTTTTCTTCTGCGCTTTTGGAGAAAGGATCGCTTGCTGCTGCTGCAGTGTGGGACAGTCCAACTTCTAAGAATTGCCTTAAGGTTCTATCTTTAAATCAGTAAGTGTTCCATATAAAACCTTAATAAATATTAATAAAATATCACTTAATAGCAAATAATTCATACAATAGTTGAGTATATAGAAGCAAAGCTATTAATATCCTGTAGCCAAACTGCCAACTCATGGCTTCCTCTTGACAGTAACTACAATTTGCCTATTCAGCAAATACACCTAACGAAACTACAATTTTACCTTCAGTTCTTTTATTATATGTAAGGTCTCCAATCTTGTTCATCCTACTATATGCTCCTTTGTATCCACTGATCTAAATCCCATCTCCCTCTGCTGTTTTCACACTCTAATTTTTTTTTAATGTATCTTAGTTATCAGAGTAGAATGGAGTGTGTTTATGTGCTATGTGTCATGTCTTAGAGCAGATGTAAGTGTCTCCTGTTCTGGTTTTTTTTTCTTACAAATATGCTGCTCTCCTATATCTTCTCTGTATTATAGAGACTCCATGCTGATCCTCAATGCCTATGCATTTTTTTCTGCAATGCAAATCTTAGGAGCTCATGTTTTTTTCCCTTTTTAGCTGGGTTCCTATTGCTGTGACAAAACACTATGACAGATAGCAAATAGGAGATGAAAGAGACTATTTGGCTTATATGCTCTCATTAAGGGAATCCAAGGAAGGAATTCAGGACAGATATGTGGAGGCAGTAATTGAGGCATGGACAAATGTTCATTTTACTGGCTTGTTCAGCTTGCTTCTTTATGTAACTCAGAACCACCTCTGTAATTGTGACCACCTCCAGTGGTCAAGGCCCTCCTGTACCAATCCTTAATGAAGAAAATGAAAGATAATCTGATGGAGGCATTTTCTCAACTGAGTTTCCTTTTTCTTGGCAACTTTATCTTGTGGCTCCAGATTTCAAAATTCCAATATGCTATACACATACTACCACCATAAACAACAACAAAAGAAAATCCCAAATCATATTAGCTTTCCATAAGTACCAAAGCCCTTTGAACTTTTAACAAAAACCTTTTTTTTTTTCTGGAATGTGGAGAAACTGAAAGGATGATTTTGTGCTAACATCAGAGATATCCACCTAAATATACAAAAAGAGGTGTTCCAAGAAAGTTACAGTAAAAAGACAAGACCATATTCCTCCTTTCTACCCCAAAGAGAGGAAGGTACTGCTTATTTCCAACCACCTACATCCTTGTATTGATGAAGGATGCACTGTTGGAAAATAAGCATAGCCCATCATGGAATGATTTGCATTCAAGTTTGTCTGTCATTGCAGAATCAAAGGCTTTCTTCCTTGTAACAGTAAATTATCTCTCTTTCTAGAAAGGTTGAAAACAATTGGTTTGATGCCCTGAAATTCTATTTTTCAGATAGCAAGCAGTTTTGATGGCATGTCATGGCTTGTGTGAAAGCCTTGAGCTAAAAAATGTCATCCATCTTATCCAGGACAATTTTTCATTATAAATGTATGTGTGGGGGGTGCACTTGCATATGTATGCATTTGCATTTGCTCTAGGTTGATGTCAAGTGTCTTTCTCAATTCCTATCCTCTTTATACATTGAAGCTTTATCTCTTTGATCCTGGACTTACCATTTTGGTTAGTTTGTTTAGATAGCTTGCTTCGGAGATTCTCTGACTTAATTTCCTGTAGGCTGTAATTACAAGTGGGTCACTATGCTCATCTGGCTTTCAACTAGGTTTTGAGGATCTAAACCCAGTTATCACACTAGCTCACAAGTTTTTAACCACTGAGCCCTCTCCCCAGTTTAATAATTTAAAAATCAATTTTAAAGTTGTCAGCCAACTTGAAAGAGATTCCATGTTGACTTGGGAAGAGTTCAGTATAGGTTTAAAAAGATTTAATTCCCCCCCCCCATCATTTGCCTTCTCTTAATTGCACAAGTACGTTTATCTTTCTCAAAGGAACTATATGGTGACTGTGTGATCTATGGCTTTAGAATGAGAAAAGCTTTCCACTCTATGTCTTTTGAGCACTAGACATGAAACTTGAACAGTCAGCCTTGGTTTTCTTAGAACTGGCATACTGCTGTTGAAAGGCACAGTTTGCGAGTATACACGTGGAGATTCTAATACAATATCTAGATTGGAAGGAAAAAAAAATGACAATGACAAGTGGGTTTCTCAGAGTGTTCTGCCTTGGTCCTGTGAAGGAAGGGAGATGCATGCAAGAAAATGCAGACAATCTGGCTCACTTAGTATTCTCCACACTGTTGTTGTAGCCCATCCAACTCTAGACAATTTCTGATCTACAAATTCCCAGAAGTGAGAAGCAGATGGATGCAAAGTGAAATGTGGTCCTTCCAGTGAATGAAAGCCCCTGCCACTGTAATCACTTCTCAATTGGAAAGAAAACTTAATTAAAAAGAAGGGAAAGCTAATGTTGCTGCCCTAATCAAATCCAGGGTTTCCATGCTGACATAGAAAGAAACTGTGCAGGAAAACTCACAATTAAGTGTCAAGGTAAAGATATCACAGGGTTTTCATTCTATGTTCTTGATCATAGTCATTTATTTATTTGCTTATACACTGTTTGTCTTCCAAAATTAACCCTGCTCATTTGAATTTGCATGTGTTCCAGCTAACTATATTAGAAATAGAAGGTTGGAGCTAGGCAATGTTCTCTCCATGCTGATTCCTTGGTATAAAAGTGAAAGAGCTGACTGACTGATAGTTCCCTATCTAGCTGTTGCAGAAACCCAAGCAAGAAAAGTATAATGGGAACGTACAAATGGGCCTTGAGAAACACAGTTTGTGTGGGCCTAAATGGTGACTAGAAAATGGTTAGCAGCTAGCAACATAGTTAAAATTAAGATGGGAATAACATTCTTTTTTTTTCCTCCTCTTTGTCAGTGTTAAAGCAAGCTGGAAGAAAGATTTAATCCTGGCATTCATACTAAACATATGCCAGCATGTTCGTGGTATATTTTGTTATTTTTTTATATAGCTATAATTGGAATTCTCCAGCCTAGGTTTTTACTCTCTGTCTTCATGTTTGATTTCTTTCCCTAGGACTGCAATGGACAAGTACGTGGGAAAGATCACTAGATAGGTTTAAAATTTTATATGTTCATCTGCATACAGTGTGTATTTTTCTGTAGGTACAATTCATTCACATAAAGAAAATGTGCCCATATAAGCACCAAAAGACACAAATTGTTTACTACAACCTGGGTTATAGCCAAGAATTAAAAACAGCCATTTTGCTTAATAATAAAGTTTTACTAAAATGTATCTTTATACTATAAAGTATTTTATAAAAGAATGAGTCATTTTTTTATTTTAGACATAGATGCTAGTAGTCATTCATCTCAAAAATATAATTTTGAACAAAAAAATACACTTGTTTTTTAAGTGAATGGTAACAGAAAAGCAGTAAGGTGAGATTTTTTTTTTCTACTTTGTTCATAGCCTGACCTCGAGGGAAAGACAGGAAGAAGCTGGGCACTTAGATGTCCTGCCCCAAGCCCTTCTTATGTTTGGTAAAGATCTCCCATGACATCTTCAAAACATTTGTAGTTCTGTGCTTTTCTGTTTTTCCTTTAGAGCCACTATCCAGCTGCTCATTTGATGTTGCTGTGAGTGAATTTGGACTTTTGATTGAGACCTTGTTCTAATTTACTGTGGCTACAGATGTGCCATCACTTCAGGACCATTTGGGGGACTATTGAGCAATCTGTACTCTTTCATTGAAGTACTCTGACATATTTTCCAAAAAGCTTTGGGCATATTTTTACAGGTCTATTTCCAGGAACTCTGTTAGTCTGGTGCTCCTTCTGCACCTCTATATTCCATGGCACCACAAGTGCTGTGGTCAGATGATATCTACAAGTGTGTAGTTTAAATCTTCTTTTTCATTCTTTTTATATACATTGCATACTAATCTTATTTAGATGTATAAACCTTTTATGAAAGTTACTGGCAAGATTGTGTATCATGTTATGGAAAGCTAACTTTTTATTACATTGAATTCTCTAGTATTAAACTCAGTATTGTCCTGTTTGGTAAATCATTGGAACTTTCTGAGTGGAAAAAATGCCCCCACTATCTTCATCATCATAATTATTATTATTACTTCTCTTTATCATCATAATTGTTGTCATTTCCATCATAACCATTATCCCCATTATTATCACCATCATCTTCATCATCACCACCATGATCATGGACCTCATCATTATCACCATCCACCTCGATACTTCTTCTTCCTCATCATCATCTTCATCATTACCATCAATACTACCACCCACCACCACCATTGTCATCATCCTTCTCCTCAGAGTAATTTGATGTCTTTTTTCAGTACTGATATATGTCGTCTTTCTCAACTGGTTGGAGCTTCTAGTATGCTACTAAATCAAAGTTCTGGTCTGTTGTGAAGGAGACCAAATATTTCAAACTAATTGCTTATACATGGATAGGTTTCTTCAATAAAACGTGTAAGCCTGAAGATTTTGACTTCTGATGCAAGTTTAGTTGCGTAGCTCGGGCTGTCCTGAATCTCACTTTAAAGATTATATTGGCCTCAAACTCAGAGATCTAGTAATCTAGAGATTTTTTTCTTTAGAGTTATGAGGCTATTCAGATTTTTCTGTGTCTGAATGATGTTGTACACATTTCTTGGTTGAGAGTCTGTCTCTATCTACAAAAGTTGCCATGAGAGACAGTAATTCTCAAGATCATGAAGACATATTTGAGTCAGGAAAATAGAGCATAGAAAAGACAACCAGAGATAATGGTGAAGGAAAGTCACCTCCTTCATAAACACTATTTCATTTGCCCCAATATTAAATATGTATATTCCAAAGTTGATATATATTGTGACTATATACATATATATTCCAAAGTTGATAGCTATAATTATTTCAGCACATTACTTGATGGATAGCCTATTTTCCCAGCGTGGTTTGTTGAGAAGACACTCTTAACCTGTTGAATAGCTTTAACATTTCTTTAGAAGAGACTGTGGCATGTGTGGGGGTGTAATTTTAGCCTCTTTTCATTTCACCCATCTGATGCATTGTTTTTGCAAATAGTATGCTGTTTATTGCTGCAATTTCAAAGTCAGCCAGGAAATCTGAAATCCCAAAGCCTCTTTAATGTTAATCTTCTTCATGAGTGTTTGCTATTTTAGGTAGTTTGCATTTCCATATAAAATATACTCTTAGTTTGTCAATTCAGCCATTTTAGTTTTTAAACAGTCTGATACACTTCTGATTATCCTTGTATAGACTCCATCTGTCAATCTGGAAGATGCAGTAGTTCGATTCTGAAATGGCTCCAAAGTCCTCGTATTAAAGATTGTGTCCCCAGGCTGAGACTACTGGGTAACTTTTTATTGTGGAACACTTTTGCAGTTGGGTCTTGTAGGGGGTGATTTTATGTCATAGGGGGTGATTCCTTAAACTCTTTTGTGTTCCTTTTCATTCACCTAAAGCAGTAGGGTTAATCAGTCATCAAGTGAAACCTCGAAACTTATGAGCCCAATAAAACTTTGTTCTTTTATTTGTATAATTAAGGCATCTGCTGTAGTGAAAAATGTCTGATGAACATAGAAAGGAATTAGCACATAATATTTTTTTTGTATGGTTTCGGTCTCTGCTTCCATTTATCTTAGTTGACATGAAAAATTTAAAAGAAATATGACAATAATTTTAAATATCTTTAACAAGTGTAACATTCCAAACCTTTTGTTTTAATGCAAGTTGAGGTGCAGTTCATTTTCCACAAGCCGATCTTTCCACCTGTAACTTTGTTGACTTAGTTCCAGCTCTAGGACCAATAAAACAAAGAGTCAGAGTCATTCAACCTGCAAATGCCCCTTTGCTTTTTACTTTACAATTTGCACCCACTAACTTCTTTCCTCTTGTACTCTTTTGCTTTCTCTACTCTCTTTTGTCTCACTAGCTTTTCTTTTTTGTTTCCTACTTCATCTTTCTGTTTCACTCTTTTTCTCTTAGTTGAGATGTCTAGGACCTATGAAGTACATTCAATAGAAATTGAGAAGATCATAAACTACAATATCATATATGAATAAAATACCACAAAGAAAATCATCACTTTGTGTGTAAACTTAAAGAAAATACGTAAGAATTTAAATTTAGATGAAAAGGAAAAAACTGCTTAGTGAGAACTGACATTGCCTCTGTTCTACAGCACATTTTACTATGATACCCAAGAGTCATGTCAACTCTTCTAAATGTTGGTAACTATCTCAGTGTTTTAAAATGTTATATTTTAAAAGTTATATTATTCTGTCTACATATTGTGATGTAATCTATGTTGGTAAGTGCATTGTTTTGCATCTTCTTTTGCTCTCCTCTGTGATATTCATTCCAAAAACTCAGGGATTTTGATGTATTTATCCAGTCTTAAAATATTGTTTCCATTATTTTAAATACTATGTCTTGTACAAGGATTTTGATATATTTACTTAGAATGTTATGATGTTGTTTCCATTGTTATAACCACTTATGCCATGTTTTTTAATAATTCTTCTGTGCCCTTATTTTTTATGTATTGTAAAGGTTGCAAAAGATAAATCAAAGATGTGCCTGTCACTGCTTTTAGACAAATGTCTGAACACCTTTTTTATTCCCACATTTTCCATTAGTAATTATTGAAAGAGGACTGAGAAGATGGCTGAAAGGTAAAATACTTGAGATGCAAATGTAAGTACATGAGTTTGAATCCTCAAAACCCACTTCAAATGTGAATGTGTAGTATGAGTGTTTGAAATTCCAGTGCTCCTACAGGGACCTCAAAGGAAGAGACAGGGTAATCCCTAGTCCACTCAGAATCCGATTGGTCCCACATATAGGCAATGGAAAGGCAGTGAAGACCCCTTCTTCTTACAATGTATAAGTTGAAGACTGACCTCTACTTTTACATATGTGCTATGATATGTGTATGCCCATTCAGAGTTATGGATAAATACACACACATCCAGGCACATACTTGTTTGTAGGAATTCCTATTCTTCAGAGCTCTACTGAATCTTAAATCTAGTGATTTAATCTTTCATGACAGTCTGATAACTATTGAATTGTATTTCTTTAGGAATTTTGCTAAGCTTCCTATTGAACATTTTTATATTTATCTTATAATTTTTAATAAATTTTTAAAACATATTCTTTGGTAGTTAATACATAAGCCTATGTTTTTTTGATCAAAGCAACTTTTTTATTTTGAACTAAAATTTTATTACAAAGGTTGCCAAAATATTCTTTTTATTTTATGTGAATTGGTGTTTTGCCTGCATGTATAACTGTGTAAAGGTGTCAGATCTTGGAATTACAGACAATAGTTAGCTGCCATGTGGATGCTGAGAATTGAACTCAGGTCCTCTGGAAGAACAGTCAGTGCTCTTAACTGTTGAACCATCTCTCCACTCCCTTAGTACATGACTCTATTCCAGTATCTCTTTCTCTCTCTTGTGCGCTGTCTCTCTCAAACATATGTGTGCGTGCACACATACACACAAACACACATATTCTTACACACACACACACAATCTCTGATAGATGCAATTTATAAAGACAGGCTTTATGCTTATGTGATAAAAATCTATCAATAGATTGTTTTATTGATATCTTTATGTTATACTGTGCATGGTGTGTTTTTTGTGTGTGAGCATGTATGCATATGTACATTTGTGTATAGCATGTGGAGTCAGAATTTGACATTGGGCATCTTCTATTATTCTATTATGTATTTGCTTTTTAGACAGAGTTTCTCATTTAATCTGGAGCTAATGTGTTTTACTCGGTTGGCTGGCCAGTGAGCTCTAGGGATCTGCCTGTCCGCAAGTGTCCTGCTCCTCTCAGTCATGTGGTTACTGACAGACACCATTGGGTCAGACTTTTCACACAGGTGCTGGGGATCTAGGTTCAACTCCTTATGCATGTGAAACAGGCACTTTACCCAATGAGTCATATCACTGTCCCAAATATTTTACATCCTATTTTCTTTATAAGTTTGTAGCTTCTGTGGTCATTCCTATATATGTTATCCTGTTTCTTTTTCAAGTTTGTGGTGGATTTGACTATATAAAATTTCTTTTAGTCTACTTCGTAAATGAGGAACCAATTTTCCAGTGTGATCTTCATGATAAATGACTGTACCTCCTCATTTTACTGGGTGACATTCTCTTAAGGGTTTGTAACCCTCAATGTGTGCTGCATTTCCCCATTCCCTCTGCTTTCTTTTCATTTTTTGGTTATGATTTGTTATGGTAAGGGTTCCAGTCCAATAGGAAGCTCCAGATTTGCCCTCATGTTCTTACCAGTATTTACTTTTACATAACTTAGCATCAGTATTCAGCTCTTAGGAAATCTCAGAAAAGTGTTGGAATTCTGATATGTGTGAATTTTAAAATGTGTTTTGAAGGACACAGCACATAATAATGAGGTAGATTATGTAACTGTATGAACATGTGGAGTTATCAAACCACAGAGCACAAGCATTTCCATCCACTTAAACCATAATTTCTTTGTGTTTGAAATGTGCAAATGTCTCTCCTCTATATTTATCTTGGTTTGCACATTAATTTGAGAAAAATTGGCAACTATGGGATACTTTTCTATTGCTATACAAGGCATCCTGACCCACTTATTTCAGCCCACATATATTTATATCAATTTTCATGAGATTTTTGTCCATGTGTGTCCCATACTTCTTTTAATAACTTACCCCTATTTTCTCACAGTTTTGCTATTGTTTGTAGTATCTTATTTTTAAAGTTAAATTTTGTTTGTTCCTATTATATAAATTTTAACATAAAGCACGTACTTCCAACAAACTCACCAAAGCCCTTGAATGTTTCTATGTTTTCAGCTTTTTTTTGAATTTGCTATTTTGTGAAAAAGTAAGATCTGTCAATAATGATAGTTTTTTTCCTTCTTTTATGGTCTATGTACAATTGATAAGTCTTCTGTGCTTATGGTGAAGACAGGAACAGTGAACTTAGGTTATTGGATACCTGATCAGTTTAGCAAACACCTAATTCACATCTCTTGTCTTCCTGTTGGGTTAAGCATGTCATTACTTACTCATTGTATTTTTTTGCATCAACTTTGTTAATGCTTTTTAAAAATCTTCTGTATCATCAATGGCACTTTTGCCCATGTCTGAATGGGTATTTGTTTAAGTGAATGTTTCAAAACTATCTCTTATTTTATGTCAGTTTGTATTCTGTAATTTTTGTTCAATTTTTATCTACTTTAGACTTCTTTTGAGACATCAAATTTTGACATGAGTCATTTGGGTTTTTGAATAAAATTCACCAAAAGAGTAAGCAACAGAAAGTTTCATTCTGAAGTTCAGAAGACTGGGGTTCTCTTCTTGCCTATCTAATTATGTCTTTCTTTTGAGATCCTGACATGACTGGGGACTAAGTGAATAATACTAATGTCTCTTATGCAGCCAATGACATCATCCAGAAGACCTGATTTCATCAGCTCATTTAACTTAATTACTTTTTCTAGGCTATATTACCCAAAGCTGCCACACAACAGATTACTGTTTTAAGATATAGATTTTGTATAGATACAATTCAATCCATTTCATAGTCAGTATTCTATTGTCATGAAGAAAGAACATCATAACTTTTAATAAAAAAAAAGCATTTATCTTTAGCTTGCTTATAATTTCAGAGGTTTAGTTGTCATTATTGTAGGGAGAATGGTGGCCTGCAGGTAGACATGGTGCTGGAAAAGCTGAGATTTCTACATCTGGATCAGTAGGCAGCAAGGAGAGAGAGAGGCGTTGGGTCTAGCTTGAGCTTTTGAACCTCCAAGCCCACCCTCAGTGACACATTTCTTCCGACAAAACCACACTTAACTAAAAAATTCCACTCTTCCTGACTCATTCAAATAGTGCTACTTCCAGATGACCAAGTATTCAAATATGTGAGCCTATTCTTATTCAAACTGCCACATTGCATAATATCTTGTCAGTAATTGTCTTTTTTCTAATATAATTTTGATTTTGCCCAGGGCATCTGTTTTACATAATAATTTCTGTAGTATTTATCTCTTTCTAGCAGCGACATTATCTCATGCCATAAATCTTAATGTGCCACTAGATATTTAAAAATCAGTAAATGTGATAATGCCACTTATTGAGAAGCTACCCAGTTTCATTTAATTCACTATTTATATATTCAGAATTTTAATCCTTTCCCTTGGATTTTCACTTAGTTATTATATTTTCAATTTCCTTTTGTTTTTCTTTTATTGATGAAGGAAGTTTAACTATCATTCTACAATTTTCTTTTCCTGGTTTGGAATTTATATGGTTCTGTTATTTTAACTATGATCATTTTATTTTCAGTTGAAAAGCCAGTAGAATAGATACCTGAAAACATCCCTCTCATTTCTATGTAAATGCCTTCATTTCCTTTCATTGTAATCAGTGCTTTTCCATCAACATTCATTATTAAAAATACTTTTCTTGAAATAATATTTATCCTGAAATTTGAGTGTGCTGCTTAAATTTTTCTCCTTTTTAAAATTTTTGGGGAGGGGTCAACCTGACTCATATTGGAATCATCTAAGAAGAAGTAGCCTTAACTGAGGAAGTGTCCATGAATGATCGATGGAAATGTCTGAGGGGGTATTTTCTTGACTGGTGATTGATGTGAAAGGACCCAGACCATTCAGTGGTGTTGCCCGTGAGCAGGTGGTTTGGGGGCTGTATAAAATAACAATGTATAGAGAAAGCCAGTACCCAGTGTTCAGTCATGATTTTTACTTCAGTTCATGCCTCCAAGTTCCTATCTTGCTTGAGTTTCTGCTTTGAGTTCCCTCAGTGATGAACTGTCATCTGGAAGTGTAAGCCAAATACACTCTTTCTTCCCCAAGATGTCTTTAGTCACAGTGTTTTATATCACAGTAATAGAAGGCAAATTAGGACATTGACAACTCTAACTATTGAGTAATGAGGGTTCAATATTATTTCCCTGCATGTCATATAATTTCTTCATGTGTTCCAGCTTTTCTGTCTATATTTGTTTACTTTTCTTACCACTCTCCATTTTCAGTTTAATGAGGGACAGTTATGACAAAATCAGGTTTGTTTGGAATTGTGTTACATTCCTTGCTATTCTGGATGACTCTTTTAAGTATGTTGGGCTGCTGGGTATTTTCCTCCCCCTCTTTGGTATATTGAAGCATTGTCATCTAGCTCTTATGGTCTTACAAATTCACCTTTTGCCTTTGTTGATCTTTTGCTTGTGATGTGTCTTTTTTCATGGAGAGCTTCAGCTTCTCCAGTTTCCTTGCTTAAAAATAGCTTTATTGTAATGTGTCCACTACATTCTCTCAGTTTTAACCTTTATATCATAGTAGTTCTCATTAAGGCTAAGATTGCATGACTTTCTTTTCAAACACAGAAAGGTCTCACTAATGTATCTGTAAATAGTTTCTGTTCTAAACTTAACTCGGTATCTTCTGAAATTTGTACTCTAAATTCTCATTTTATCCAACACATTTCACAATGATCTTTTCACATATTTACCTTTTATTTTCTTAGCCTGGAAATGCATTCATTATTTCATTCAATCACTCTAAGCTTTATATATCTTTTTTTTTAAGATTTATTTATTTATTATGCATACAGTTTTACAGAAGAGGGCACCAGACCTCATCATAGATGGTTGTGAGCCACCATGTGGTTCTGCTGGGAATTGAACTCAGGTCCTCTGGAAGAACAGTCAGTGCTCTTAACCTCTGAGCCATCTCTCCAGCCCCAGCTTTATATATCTTATGTGACATTTTCTCCTTTTTTCTTCAAAGCTTTATATATATATATATATATATATATATATATATATATATATATATATATCTGTCACCGCTCCCTCTTCCTTCCTTCTTGCCTCCCAGCCCTCACCACAGTCCTCCTTCATTCTCCCCACACCCCATTCCCTATTTATTCTCCAAGACAGGCAAGAAATCCAAAAGCAAGTCAGTTCGGTCTGGCATTTTTAGTTGAGGTAGGTCCGAGTCCTTCATCCCAGTATCAAGGCTGAGTTAGGTGTTTCTCTGTAGGGAATTTTTGTTTTTAGTGTGTGTGCTACTTGTGTTATATTTTGGAAGTGGTTACCTGTGCCATTGCATTAAAGGGTATTTCCCACTTTCTTTTCTGTCATGTTCAGTGTTACTGGGTTTATGTTGAGGTCTTTGACCCACTTGGATTTGAGTTTTGGGTGATAGATATGGATTTGCATTTTTCTACATACCACCATCCAGTTATGCCATCATCATTTGTTAAAGATGCTATCTTTTTTTCCATTGTATACGTTTGGCGTCTTTGTCAAAAATCAGGTATTCATAGGTATATGGATTAAGGTCCAGGTATTAGATTTGATTCCAGTGATCTACCAGCCTATTTTTATGCTAGTACCAAGCTGTTTTTATTACTGTAGCTTGAAATTAGGGATAATGATGCCTCCTGAGATTCTGTTGTTGAAGAGGATTTTTTTTTTATTGGGCAATCCTTGGTTCTTGTTATTCTATATGAAGTTGAGTATTGTTCTTTCAAGGTCTGTAAAAAAGTTGTGTTGGGATTTTGATGCAGATTGCATTGAATCTCTAGATTGCTTTTGTTAAGATTGTCATTTTTACTTTGTTTATCTAACCTATCCAGGAGTATGGGAAATTTTTCCATTTTCTGATATGCTGTTCAATTTCTTTCTTCATTGATTTAAAATTTTGGTCAAACAGATCTGTTACTTCTCTAGTTATAGTTACACTGAGGTATTTAATGTAGTTTCTTTCTTCAATGACTTAAAGTTCTTGTTCTACAGGTCTGTCACTTCTTTGTTTAGAGTTATCCCAAAATATTTAATGCTATTTGCAGCTTTTATAAGGGGGATATTTCCCTTATTTCTTTTTAATTCCTTTTATCATTTGAATACAAGAGGGCTCTTGATGTTTTTGAGTTAATATTGTACCCTGCTATATTGCTGAAGGTGTTTCTCAGCTGTATGATTTCCCTAGTAGAATTTTGGGGGTCACTTATGTATACTCTCATATCATCTGCAAATAGAGATAGTTTGACTTTTTCCTTTCCAATTTGTACCCCCTTAATCTACTTTTGTTCTCTTATTGCTTTAGCTAAACCTTGGAAAACTATATTGAATAGAAAAGGGGAGAGAGGACAGCCTTGTCCTGTTCCTGATTTTAATAGGATTGCTTTGATTTTCTCTCCATTTAGTTTTATGTAGGATTTTTGCTTACTGTATGTTGCTTTTTATTATGTTTAGGCATTTCCCTGTATTTCTAATCTCTCCAGAACTTTAATCATTATGGAATATTAGATTTTGTTAAAAGCTTTTCAGCATCTAAGGATATGATCATGTGGGGTTTTTTTTCCCCTTAGTTTGTTTATATGATGGATGACATTTACGGTTTTTCATATGTTGAACCATCCCTGCATTTCTGCGATGAAGCCTACTTGACTACGATGGATGATACTTTTTATATATTGTTGTATACGATTTGCCAGAAATTTGTTGAGAATTTTAGCATCAGTATTCATGAGGGAAATTGGTCTGTAATTCTCCTTCTTTGTTGTGTCTTCTGAGTGGCTTGGGTATTAGGGCAATAGTGACCTCATAAAAGGAATTTGGCAATATTCCTTCAGTTCCTACTGTGTGAAATAGTTTGAGGAGTAATGGTAATAATTCTTTGAATGTCTGGTAGAATTCTGCACTGAAACCATCTGGACCTGGGCTTATTTTACTTGGGAGGCTTTTAATGACAGCTTCAATTTCCTTAAGGGTTATAGGTCTGTTTAGGTAATTAACGTGTTCTTCCTTATATTTTAGTAAAGGGTACCTGTCTAAAAATTTGTCCATATCTTCTAGGTTTTCCATTTTTGTGGAATATAGATTTTCAAAGAATGATCTGATAATTCTCTGGATTTCCTGGGGGTCTGTTGTTATGTTCCCCTTTTTATTTCTGATTTTGTTGATTTGGATACTCTCTCTCTGCTTTTTGATTAGTTTGGATAAGGACTTATCTATCTTGTTGACTTTCTCAAAGAAGCAACTCTTTAATTCATTGATTCTTTGTATTGTTCTTTTTGTTTCAATTGTATTGATTTCAGCTCTAAGTTTGATTATTTCCTACCGTCTACTCCTTCTAGGTGAGTTTGGTTCTAATTGTTCTAAGGCTTTCAGCTGAGCAGTTAGTTCTCTAGTGTGGGATTTCTCTAGGTTTTTCACATAGGCATCTAGTGCTGTAAATTTTCCTGCGCAATGAATTTTCCTCTCAAGATTGCCTTCATTGTGTCCCACAAGTTTGGATACATTGTGGATTCATTTTCATTAAATTCTAGGAAGACTTTGATTTCTTTCTTAATTTCTTCCTTGACCCAGAGATGCTTCAGTTGAGTGATGTTTAGTTTGCATGAGATGGTAGGCTTTCTGTGATTTTTGATGTTGTTGAACTCTAACTTTAGGTCATCGTGGTCTGATATGATACAAGAGACTATTTCCACTTTTTTGTACCTTTTGATATATGCTTTATGATCAATTATGTGGTACTTTTTAGAAAAAGTTCCATGTGGTGCTAAGAAATATAAATATTCCTTTGTGTTTGGGTGGGAAATACCCTCTGATGCATTGGCACAGGTGACCACTTCCTAAATATAGCACCAGTTGCACAGACAACAATATATTACTGCAATAGTTGCAATAAGAACAATAATCAATAACTGGGACCTCCTGAAACTGAGAAGTTTCTGTAAAGCCAAGGACACAGTCAGTATGACAAAATGATAGCCAACAGAATGGGTGAAGATTTTCACCAACACTGTTGATAGAGGATTGATCTCTAAAATATATAAAGAACTCAAAAAACCACAATAGTAAAATCAGCCTGGTATTGGCATAGAAAAAGACTTGTGGATTCGAATTGAAGGTCCCAACATAAACAAATGGTGTTGGCATAGCTGGATGGTAATGTGTAAAAAAATGCAAACAGATCTAAGGATGTTATTTTTTTTAAGCTACTGAGTAGTACTCCATTACTCCAGATGTATCAAAATTTTTAAAACCATTCTTCAGTTGAAGGAAACCTACACTGGTTCCAAGTACTGGCTATTATGAATAATGCTGCTATTACCATAGCTGAGCTAATGTTCTTGATGTAAGCATGTGCGTCTTTTGGGTATATGCCCAATAGTGGTATTCTTAGATCATTGAGATTGATTCCCAGTTTTCTGAGAAACTGCCGTACTGCTTTCCAAAGTGGTTTTATATGTTTTTACTCCCACCAGCCAAAGAGGGATGTTCTTTATTTAGTAGGTTTAATGGCTTGCTTATTATGTGATAAACAGACTTTCTTAGGGGGTATCTAGTTTATTTGTTGTTCTGTAAGTTTCTTATATCTTTATAGGCATTTTTTCTTTAGGTTGACAAACTTTCCTTCTATGATTTTGTTGAATATATTTTCTGTGCTTTTAGCTGGTATTCTCCTTAAATTCCAAATATTCTTAGGTCCAGTCTTTTCATGGTGTCCCATATTTTTTGGACATTTTGTGTTATGACATTTTTTGGTTTCACTGTTTCTTTGACTGACGTATCTATCCCCACCATTGAGTCTTCTATACCAGAGATTCTCTCTTCCATCTCTTGCATTCTCCTGGTTATGTTGTATTTGTAGTTCTGGTTTGTTTTATATTTACATTTTCTATTTCTAGCATTGCCTTTTTATTGCTTCTATTTTAATTTTTAAATATTGAAATATTTCCTTCACTTGTTTGATTGCTTTTTCTTGGTTTTCTTGGATTTCTTCATTTTCTTTAAGAGATTTGTTGATATCTTCCAATTTTTTTATTTGTCTTTTCTTCCATTTTTTCAAGGAAATTTTTATATCCTCTTTTAAGGCTTCTATTATCTTCATAAACTTCTTTTTAAGGTTGTTTCCTTCTTCTTCTGCATTATCATGACTAGATCTTGTTGTAGAACCAGATTCTGGTGGTACCATGTTGTTTTTTATGTTGGTATATGTATTCTTGTACTGGTGCCTGCCTATTGCTTCCTGGGTTCACTGCAGGATTTGTCTGTACCTCAGGAAGCTGATTTTGGTGCAATCTGTTCTGGCTCTGTCTGTGTCTCTGGAAGCCTCTTTTGGTTTAATCTGAGCTCTTGGTTCACTTAGAGGTGGTATATTTTGTGTCACAGTGATCTGTAGTTTGTGTGATAAGAACTGGTTGATGCTGTGTCTCATGGATCCACTCTTGGTCCAATATGAGCTCTTGATCCAGAGGGTGTTCTTGATCCTTTAGGGGTTCTTGATTCAGTATGTGCTGTGGGTTGTGGATCTCAGATACCCCCTCTTAATCTGGTAAGTACTGGACACATAGTGGGTCTCACGTATTTCCTCTTGATTCAGTAGGTACTGAGGAACTGCAAGTCTCAGATAGCTGCTCTAATAGGAAGTGAGGAACTGTGAGTCTCAGGAAACCTCTCTTGATCCAACCTAAAATTCTAGCATTCATAAGGACCTAATGTGTTTACAACAGAAAATTTTAATACATTATGTTTGCCATGTTATTAGGAATGAAATCAAATAGTGTACAGTTGAGTATTGCCTAGTGCTACGTATATCTCTGTTAAAACGTGTGCATCAATTTTTATGGAATGGTCGGATCTGCACATATATTATAGATAGCTAAATACCTCAATCACAGTCTTATATTCAGTCCTTTGCTAATTAAAATGTAGCTATTTGACATATATGCAGATATTGAATAATTAATGTCTATAATGTTATAACTGCTAGGGAAATTGGGGTCCTCATATGAGTTCTTTTTGCTGTTAATAATAAAATTAAGAGATGGGCTCATAGAAGACTACAGGGAAGTTTTATTAGTGTGTGAGAGAAAACAAGAGAATGAGACTATAGATCTTGGCAGTTGTAGAGAAGAAGGAGCTAGAGAAAAAACAGGAAGAGAGAAGCCATTCTTTTTTGAGTTAGAGTTCAAGAAATGGGGGAGGTTTATCAGTGGTGGTCAGCAAGCTGCTTTATGGGAGGAGCAGACTTGAGAGAGAGACAGAGAGTGCCTGGGAAGCATCCTAGCCTTACAGCTAGTATTCAAAACTAAAATAAATGAAAATAAAGAAAGGGAGAAATTAGTTGGTTTTTGGTTTATTTTGCTTTGTTGTTATAATTCAGAAAATTAACAGACTTCATGGTGTAGGGTCCATAGGTTGGTATATAGAGGAGGGCCTTCTGGAAAGGATAAACTTATAATCTGAACTAAGAGAATAAATATTCCTCCCATCTCCTTTGCATGTCTTCTGGTAAGTAAGCATTCCCAATGGATATATTCCTGGTCATGTGATTGATGAATTAAATCTTGGGGAAAGCAATATTATGTAATATTCTAATCTTTGGATTGGATCAGAATAGCATGGTTTGACCCAGGGCTCCAAGTCTTCTTCATTTGTCCAGGAAGAATTAACATTCTCTTTTTATTGGATCTCAACAAATCCCTTATATACCCAACATTTTATTTGCTATTTTACATTCTAAAAAAGAGCAAGTTTGGGGTTTTCTTTTTCTAGTGTTACCAAAATAATATGACATGGGGTCCAAAGCTAACCCTGAGGAAAAGGTCAATTCTTAGTGACCTCTAAAGTTACTAATTCCTACCTCACTACATAACATTTTCAGATAATATCTGTCAAATACATCTTGCCCCCCAAAATATGTTGCCCATTTACAAGTCAAGCACAGAGCTGCGAGGAGGTGATGATCCAATTAGCAATAAGACCTGGAATTCTCCTAAGGGATGGGAGTGGGATAAAGGAAAAACAAAACGTTGAATAGCTAAAAAAAAAAAATTGTAGGACACACAATACAGTATTATAAACAATATGATATAGATGACCAAGTTGTACATCTGGACTTGAACCTTAAAATTTTGTATTTCTGGCCACATGACCTTCATTTTCTACAAGTAATACAGGGTGCTTACTTCAAAAAGCAGTTGTATGCAATAGGTGAGCTGGTACATAGAATTTGATTAGAGTGCTAACTAGGGCTATTTCATAGTTATACTCCTTTCAAAGCTTTTTCTAAAGTTCAGTTGTGCACAAGATTTCATAATCCAGAAATTAGTCTCAGCCTTGCTCAGAGGTTGTTGTCTATCACAAACTTCTGAGAGGATAATAGACAATTGGTACTAGACTTATATTTAACAAGGTCATCAGTCAAAGACAGCGTTAGTGCTTTAAACAAAGAATATAGAGAGCACAGAAGATGAGCTGATTAATTCTTTTCCTTGGAGTTAAATGGTACAGAAAAAAAAGAGAGGGATGTGTTGAGAAGATAATAAATTTCCTTCTGGTCATAATAAATTTAACAGTGTGTTGAAGAAGACCACCAGGCAGTGAGGAACTCTGGGTTTTTTATTCAAATGTGTTTCCTATTCTGAATTCTTTAGACATGTAAATTATTATGCAGAATTAATCAAGAGATACTTGAATAGGCTGATAAATGCTAAACTGAACATAGTGCTTTTTTCCGAGAACCCCATAGCCTACCTTGATGGGCAGTGCTTGCTTCTTTTATTTTCTTCCTATTTCTTATGCACCAGTCCCAGTGAGGCTGAGACATGGCTAATGTGCTATTGTCCTTCACTTGGATACAAAGGTCATAAGGATTCCTCTGAACATTAACTCTCTACTTTATAGAGCTGAAAGCTTTGTGCATGGGACTTGCTCAAGCTTGTCCTTCTAATGAAACACTTGGTCCAAACACTTCTATCATTAAGAAAAGTAATAATGAATTCCTTATGAGGCCACAGGAGGAGTGCAGGAGGTTAATGCATGCCAGAGAACAGAAAACAATTCAACCACTACAGTCAGTGAATATAGATTTCCTTTATTCCCCTTGAAGTCATCCACTAAATTTTTAACACTTCTCTCTTACTGTCCTGATAGCATTATACAAGGCCGAAATAAAAAGAGCATTCAGCCCACAGCCTCTGTTTCTTACACAGTGATACATCTATTACTGAGCCTGAAGCAGTAGGATTGATTCATCAAAGACTGAAATATACTCCTTGGTATGTCTTTACTTGATTCTGCCTATTTGAAACTTAAAAATCCTAATATGGTTGCAATTATGATGTGATAAGTCCAATTCCACCAACCACTTACCTAATTGTATTCCATCACCACAGTTATATTTACCTGTTATTACTCACCACTAAATATGTTACTTGGTTTCTGTGATCTCTTTTTCCTAGTTAAGCTGAATGATGACATTTAATTATATAGGCAATTTTGTAATTTTGATTTCCTGACCACAACCTCTTCATTCTTCAGTGTGAATAGGGTACTGTAGAAAGAAAACATGCCCAGAAGGAACTGGTTGCAAACACAAGACACATATAATCAGAAGGAATGTTTTTTTTATAATAATTTGAAAAGAGAGATAAATTAGGATCATTATAATCAAGGGAAATTATTTAATATTCACTTGAAGAATAATTAGAATATAAGCAAATAAAATTGGTTTAAGGATGTAAAATAGGTATAGGATTTACTTTCTGAGAATGGAGAAGAATATGTAGTAGCTGGTTATAAGAAAGGTATCACAATTCTGTTCAGAGATATGAACGATAAGCAGAGGTTATGTGAGGAGGATCTGTGTCTTAGGGTTTCTATTGCTGTGAAGAGACATTGTGGCCACAGCAACTCTTATAAAGAAAAACATTAATTGGACTTGGCCTTCAGTTTCAGAGGTTTCAGTCCCTTCTCATTATGATGGGGAACATGATGGTATCCAGGCAGACATGGTGCTGAGGAGGTAAGAGTTCTACATTTTGATATGCGGGCAACAGAAGCAACTGTGTGTTACACTGAGCTTGAACATAGGAGACCTAAAAGCCCAGTGCCACAGTAACACTCTTACTCCAACACAGCCAGACTTAATTCCAACAAAGCTACAGCTCTAATATTGCCACTCTTTATGGAGGTTATTCTTTTTCAAACTATCACATTCATGAGTTAGGTGAGAGTGTAGAACTTGAACCACAAGTTTGGTGCCATCATAAACAATTTGGATTGTTACTCTGAAGTAAAAGGAAATACTTATATTTAAAACTTGGTCAAGGTGCATGTGTAATTTATCAGTGTAGGTAGTATAGTTATAGAAATGCTTACAATCTGCTCTGGGATGGGCCAAGATCATCATTACCATGTGTTCAGGACTAGTTTTATGTCAACTTGACATAAGCTAGAGTTATTAGAGAGGAGAGAATCTCAATGACTGGACTGAAGGCAAGCCCATCAGGCATTTTCTTAATTTTTAATTTACGTAGCAGTGCCCAGCCCATTGTAGGTGAGGCCATTCCTAGCCTGGTGGTCTTGGGTTCTATAAGGAAGCAGTTAGAGCAAGCCAGCAAGGAGGACCTTTCTTGCTCTTGACTCCAGATTTCTGCCCTGTGCTAGTTTCTGTGCTCACTGCTTTTGATAATGAACTGTTATATGGAACTGTGAGTGAAATAAATCCTTTTGTCCCCAACTTGATTTTGGTCATGATGTTTCAGCAGGAACAACTATAAGTGAGACATTCTGATTTGACTCTTCAATTTGGAAAATGGGGAGAATTTTACATCAGTGTTGAGTTCCTAGCATTATAGAGCATGTTAGAAAGTAGCTGCTTTAGTGCCAGGCAAACCTGTTTATGCTTAGGAGGCTCAATAGGAACATGACTCAAGCTGAAGGCCTCCATGTGTTTACTGTTTTGTTGTAATTGAGACAGTATGGGCATGTACAATTGGTTGTGGGTCACTTCTGATTAGATGTGGAGGAGGTGGGAAGGAAGTTAAACTGCCTTTTCCACTTCCATAAAAACATCTTAAGTGGATTAAAAACTCAAAGAAGTTTTAATAAGACAACAAGATAAGTGTCTCAATCTTTCTTATCTAGTTTAATTATATAAGTAAAAAAATGAATAATAATAGGACATAAAGAAGTAAAAATGTCATTATTGGTAGAGGATGATTTCAAAAATTTCACCAGAGAACCCAAGAGTGGACAAATATTTTTGTCAAAGTGGCAAGTTATAAAATTAATATAAAAATGCTAGCTTTCATATATATCAAGTGAAAACATGCTGAGGAAAAAAATCAGAAAATCACATTTATATTAGCCTAGAAATTCACCATGGGACAAACCTAACTAACCAAGTGAAAGCCTTCTCTAATCAAAACAATAAGATACTGAAGAAAAACAAAACTGATGAAGAAACTGAAAGATGGAAAGAACTTCATAGGTTAGATGACTTGATATTCTGAAAATTACTGTCTTAACACAAGCAACCTACAGATTTATTAAAACCCCAATCAGTCTTCATAGAATGACAATCATTAAGAAAAAAAAAGTGCTAGGGATAAGAGAAAAAGAAACCTGTGTACACATCTGGTATGATTATAAAACTTGTCCAGCAGCATGGAGACTCCTTTCAAAAAAAAAAAACCAACAACAATAGGTCACCAAGGTACTCCACTCATGGGTATTTATTTATTCCTAAGTCACCATTCTCAGCTCTAATTACACAACAGTGCTTACTGTAGTTGTCAAGCGGTAGAGGAATGAATAAGAGAAATATACACTATGGGTTATTTTTAGCTACAAAAAAAGCAAAGTTTTCTTTTTTTCTTTTTTTTTAAAGAAAAATGGATGTGATTGGAAAAAATTCATGTGAAATGAATTAAACCAGTATCTAAAAAAAATTTACCATGTTTATTCTTCTTTTAGCTTCATAAAATCCTATACATTATGTACATATATGTGTATGTAGAGATGAAGTGCCACATCTGGGCCATCAAAAGCTAAAACTTGGAGTTCCTGTAAGAGAACAGTGATTACATGGGCAGACATTTGCAGGGTTCTTCTGGGTTTCTTTTAAAGAGAAAAGAGAGCAATTTTATTTTGCTGCCTGGAACAGTTAAAAGACAGAGTGAGGAATGGGTCAGGGGTAGTGCCCCTTACTGTGTTTTCCTTCTAAAGTAACTTTCTTTTCTTCATGTCACCTTCCTGGAGTAGCACCTCCACATCTTGCTTTGGTGTCATCTGTTCTGACACACATTCCCTCATCTGCTTTGATTTGCAAGAATTTCACTGTTTCTGTCCAAACTTTGGGAAGTTTTGCTAACTAGTTACTAAGACATTCAAAGAACATTTTCTATCAAACTATTAGAACATCAAACATTTCACTCACATAAAACAGTATTTACCTTGCCCAGAAGAAGCCCAAAATCATGGAGAGTATTGAACCTAATTCATGCTAGATATATTCCTATTATGTCTAGGCTTTTACCTTTTCACTGCAAAAGACAAACTTCACAGCTCTTTTTGGCACATCCTCTTTAACACACCACTAGTCTTATGCTTTGAGGATATTAAAGGCTTAATATAAGTAACTGGAACACTGTGCTGCTAGATAACCTGGCTTTTGCTGAGCTTCTAGTGCCAGGCTGTGTATACTCTGGACAAGGGGTGCATATGATATAAATGCAGTGATCAAATATAAAATTCTCAAAAATAACTTTAAAAAGTGATTACTAGCTGCAGCTTTATTAATAGGCAGGCCCCAAACTGGAAAGCAAACAAATATCCTTGTCACTATGCTTCAACAAATGTATTTTTTATCAAGTTTATTTAGTGCTTCCCACTAGTCTCAGCATCCACCACACATGCGCACTCAGAATGAATACGCAAGATTGCCCTTGTTTTGTCTCATTTCCTCAGGATCCTGCTCAATGTGAGATAAAATCTAATAAGTATTTCATTTCTCTTAGTTAATAATTTTGGAGAAGGCCCAAATATAATTACAGTAATCTAAGAAACAATTTCAGTGAGTAGAATGTCAGATAACACAGGCAGCTTATTGAGATATGAGTAGGCCAGTCCTCAAAACCAACACATATTGTGCAAATTAAATGTGATGATACCTATAAACTCATGTGTACAATGCATGGTTTAGGTTCTGGGGTAGCATAAAGTCAGTAGCCCTCTGCACTTTATCTTTTAACTCTTATATCATTAGGAATATTCATTGTCCAAATCAGAGCTAGTTACACTTATTAACAAGCATGCTGTGAAAAGCAAAGGATATGGTGGTTTATCTTCCTTCACATCTTTTGTGAGGCATCTCAAGTTCTTGGCCTAAAAATCTGTAGGTTTGTAAGGTAAAAACAAATGATTTTCCCCTAATATAGTAACCTTCAGAATGAAGACACTGGCAGGATCCAGGAAACAGTCTGTGAGTCTCAGCAGGCTAGAATTCAGCTCATAATGGAATTGCAGATGAAGCCAGGCTCTGAGGGAGAAGCAAAGAGCCAGAGAGAAACCTTGAGTAGACTCAGAACCTCCTGAACAGTCAGGGGCATCCCATTTACATGGGTAGGCATTGTGGGCTTTCTGTCTTCCTCCAACTGCTGCTTGAACTGAAGGATTTCAAAATAATAATCCAGTTCTTTATTCATTAAAGCCTCGATGGACGAACCACCAATATATCTTTCTTGTTCAAAGGTGCAATCAGGAGGGGGAGGGGACAGTCATATGGAATATATAATTCTCAAATGTTAGGATACTCCTGTTCAGGCCATTCTATAATATGTTGAATAATATATTCGTTTATTTTTTATATTGAAAAAATATATTAACTATAATGACATAGCCTCGTTCACTCTTTTCTGGTCTTACCTCCAAACCTTCCATGCTCCACCACCCTTTTCCCTCTTAAATATATGTATACATACACATGTGTGTCTATGTGTATCCTGAAGAAGTCAGTTACCATGGCTTTTGTATAAATTACATTTTTTATTAGACTAAGAATTAAATTTCCCAGGACACGTGAGCAATATTTAACAGTAAATGGCTCTTTTGAATTGTTGCTACAATGCTTGTTTCAGAAGAGTAATAAGCAAAGACAACTTCTTTGATCTATATTTCCAGTGTTTAATAACACTAAAAACCCTAATTAATTTGCAGTTCAATGAATTATCCTAAAAATTAATTATCAAAGTGCTGGCTAAGTGATTCACTAGTTAATTATTTGTCTAACATGAATCAGGCTCTGAGTCAAACTCCCTAGCATGACAATATACCCACACATCAATAAGCTGTTCTTTTGTTAAATTAAAGAAAATATTATGATATAATAAAGATTTATAAAAGAATATACCTTTCTGAGCCCTATTCCACATATATTAATAAGACAGACATCAAATTGGTTCTGATCTGAACCCACAGTAATAAGGTTCCTGAATATCAGTCTTGGTGTCAAGGGGAGGACAACGGATGAGAAAACAAAGAAGAGAGAAAGCTGGGATCAGGAAGTCTGCATGAGCTGATAACTCAGTCAAGCCCATTTATTGAGAAGCACAATGTCTCATATACTGTCTGTAGGGGGAACTAGGACAGAATCACTAGAAAACTATCCTAACATAGGACAAAGTAAGCAGGAAACTAATTAAGCAATGTTCACAAAAAAACCATAGAATAGCTCAAATGCATTTCAGAACAAGCACACAACAGCCTAGGGCCTGGTAAGCACAGCCCTTCATGCTGAGGTGGAGAGGGTAGTGTTCAGATTCCTAGGAAATGAAACCTTAATTCCTTTATGAAACAAGCCTGCCCTCATGGAAAGGACACAGAATTAGTATTCCCATTGTTCTGTTCTCTGTCACAGTTTCTGCAAATGCTTTGAATGGGTCTGGCTCCTAAGACATGCCACCAAGTACACTTACTCCCTTGACTCAAGTCTTCATGTAGGAGAACTAAACCCCCAAACACTAGCAACTTCACCCACCCCAAGTCTCACCTGAAAACCAAGTATCCCTCACCTGCCTTCCACCCCTCTACACCCTCCTTTTTAGGTAGGGAATCCTAGACTTAGACAAAAACCATGAACTTCCTTTATCTGAAGAAAAGTTCTGAAAACCTTCTTTGGATTCTTGAGGACTGACTGTTTAATTGAGCAACCCTGTAGAAGATCTGTTCCTTGTCTTAGAAACCTCACTTAGTTCAAGTTATTTCAGAAAGCTCATTCATATTCAACACTGAATTGCCCAAGACTAATTCATATGCTCCATGTATCTCATAAGTCACCTGAAAAATTGAGGTAACAGGCAAAGAGGTTCAAACAATTGTTTATCAAAAGATTTTCATACCAAGAATCTGTTCTGATTACCTAATTCCAGATGCCTAGGTTTCATTGCAAATACACAGGCTTGAATAACCAAAGCAGTAAATTTCCAACAATTCATTTCTGTAGTAATGTCCTCAGTTAAATGTTACTTAGATGACAATGATTTTAAAATAACACTAGCTAGAAAATTCAATGAAGATATAAATAAATGCCAAAATAAAAACCATGATAACACAGTTGAGTGCAATAATGCAAACAATTCAAGGTATGAAAACAGAATTTAATAAAGATATAGAATCTCCTAGAAACAACCAAAATAAAATAAAATTTGAAATGAACAAAGTCAGAAATTTAAAAAAAAATCTGTTAAAAGCATCATCAATGAATTGGATAAGCTAGAAGAGAGAATATTATGACTTACAGACAAGGTATATGAATGGGACTAATCAGGCAAATAAAATTTCAAAAATAATGAAAACATAAACAATCAATTATGGAACATACAAAGACAATGGGAACTATAAAAAGAATGAACAAAAATAATAGACATACATAAACAATCAATTATGGAACATACAAAGACAATGGGAACTATAAAAAGAATGAACAAAAATAATAGACATAGAATGAAAAGAATCCCTGAAATAAGGAACAGAAAATATTTCTACCAAAATTATAGAAGAAAACCACCTGAATTTATGAAGATACAAGAGGCATATAGAATATCTAATAGGCTCAGAAAAGATGCTCTCCAACATACTGTAGTAGTGACAATACTAAATGCAAAGAACAAAGGAAGGATTCTAAAAGTAGTAAAATGAGAAGAAATATAAACTCTCAAAAAAAGCAAACCCATGAGGAATCCTGAAAACCATAAGGGCCAGGATAGATGTTCTATAAGCTCTGAGATAGAACAGATGTTATCCCAGACTACTATACTCAGCAAAACTATCTATCACAGTCAATAGAGAAAGAAAATCATTCTATGATAAAACTAATTTTAAGAAATTTTTGCCTACCAAATTTGTCTACCACTTCTACCAAAGGCAATAAAGAAATTAGTTTTAGAGGTTAATTATACCCAAGAAGACACAAGGAATAAATAATTCTATAACAGTAAATCAAAAAGGGTGGACTCATACAACAAAATGTAACAGATAAGCACTACTCATTATTAATTCTCAGTATTAGTCGTCTTAGAATAAAACACAAATAACAGATTGGAAGAGAAAACATGATCTGTTTTTCTAATAAATCCAAGAAACATGCCACACACTCAAGTCCATGGAACTTTCCCTAAAATTGACCATGTATTAGGATATAAAATATGTTTTAATATGTATAAGAAAATTAAAATACTTTTCTGCATCCTACCTGACCATTACAAATTAAAGCTAGACATTAGCAACAACAACAACAGAAAGTATACAAACTTATGGAAAATGAACAACTTACTAACAGATGAAAATAGGGTCATGACAGAAATCAGGAAGAAAATTAAAAACTTTTATTGAGTGAAAATAAAATCATAACATACCCAAACCTAAGGGACATAATGAGGCAGTTCTAGGACAAAGTTTATATCAATAAATACCTATCTATATAGTTGGAGAGATCAGATATTAATAACAGTGATATATCTGAAAGCTCTGGAAAAATAAGAAAAAAATAGTGCCCATAAGGATTCAAAATCAGGGATGAAATTAATGAAATAAAAATAGTAAAAAAAAATTAAAAGAATCAATTAACAAGGAATTGGCTTTTATAGAAAGTCAACTTGATTGAACAGTCTTTAGACAAATTAAGCGAATGACACTGAGAAATAATCCAAATTAATTAGAGATGAGTAGGGCATTACAACAAATACCACAAAAAATTTGTGCTAACTTTAATAATTTGTGCTTCCTCCAAGCTAGAAAACCTAAATTATACATACTTATATACATCCAATCAATGCTAAAATAAGATTAACTAAACAACTTAGGCAGACCCGTAAAAGCTAATTAAATAGAAGCAATAACTAAATATCCTTCAACCAGCAAAAGCACAGGACAAGACAGATTCAGAACAAAATTCTGTAAGACCTTCAAAGATCTGACATCAATACTCCTCAAATTATTACACAAGGTGAAAACTTAAGATATATTTTCTAATGCTAATTAAAATTTATAATTCTAACTCTAATTCCTAATTCTAATTATAATCTAATTAATCTGATACTGAAAGCCACAAAAAGACTCAACAAAAAAATTATAAAAATAATCACTCAGGAATATAGAAGGAACAACTCTTAATAAAATACTTGCTAACCAAATTGAAGAACACATCAAAAAGATTATTCATCATGATCATGTTGTCTGTACCACAGATATACAGAGATAATTTAGTATGATTAAATAAATAAAATAAACAACAGAACAGAATTGAGAACACACATATATTCACACATTCCTACAGCAACTTGTCTTTTGACAACAAGCCAATATGTATTGGGAATAAAAGAGCATCTTTAATAAATGATGCTCACATAGGATAGCTACATGCAGATGAATGATATTCAATGCTCATCTTTTACATTACTCAAAACTTAACTCCAAGTAAAACAAGGACTGAATATAAGGAGTGATACTGGGAATCTGATAGGAGAAAGTAAAGAAGATGCTTAAATTTAATGAAACAGAAATGGACTTTCTGAACAAGATCATGATACAGCAGATAAAAATCAACAATATGTAGGACTTCAGGAAACTAGAATATATCTGTAGATAACAGTTTATCCACTTTAAAGGAATGAGTTATCCTGCAAAATGGGAAAATATCTTTATTAACTATATATTTGACAAAAGGTTATACCTATAATATAAGAAGAACCTAAATAACATCAAGAAATCTAACACAGATCTACAGATACAGTTCACAAATATGAAATATAAATAGCCTGAGAAACAATTCAAAAGGTTTACAATATCCCTATCTGTGGTGGAATGTTCTCTGTATGCTGTAAATAAAGGAACTATTTTGGCCTATGTGGAGCACCGTAGAAGTGGGTGGAGGATCAGAGGACAGGCAGGTAGAAGGAGGGTGAAGTTAGCCAGTCTCCATCTGATCCCTGAAGAAGACAGACATGTAAGAAATACAGGTGAGGAGGTCCTGAAGCACGGGCTGCGGCAGGTCACGGGCCACGGCAGCCTGCATGGCCTCTTGCAGGTTTTCTTGAGGACAAATGATATCAAGATTGGTACACCGATGGGAGAAGACAAATATGGAAATAAATACTATGAGGACAACAAGCAATTTTTTGGCCGTCACTGATGGGTCATATACACAACTGAAATGAATGGCAAAAAACATGCTCTGGGATGTGGATGGAAGTATGGTGCCTCCTGAATGGCACCGTTGGCTTCACTGCATGACTGATGACCCTCCAACAACAAAACCACCCATCGCTCGTAAATGCATCTGGGCAAATCATAAATTCAACGTGAGTGGCACTCCAGAGCAATATGTTCTGTACTCCACCACAAGAAAGAAGATTCAAGAATGGGTTCCAATTTCGACACCTTACAAGTCACTACAGTGAAGACCAGTTCCAGCACATACAGGATGGTACTGGATTCACTTGAATTCACACTTTAACAGCTGACCCTGACCTTGATTACAGTTGCTTGACCAAGCAAAAAAAAAAAAAAAGAAAGAAAGAAATACAGGTGATTGAGCCATGGACTGGGCCACGTGGCAAGTAGATTACAAGAAATGGGTTGATTTAAGATGAAAGAGCTAGTAATGTGCATGAGACATGGACCAAACAGCATGAAGTTAATATAAGTGTCTGATTAATTTCTTTGGGGGACAAAAGCCGCCTTGGGCCAGGTCCCAACCACTGGGCCCAAATGAGCCCTGGAAACCTTTGACAACAACTATCCATTAAGAAAACACATTTAAAAATGACTGAGATTTTTATATTACTCTAATCAAAATGGACAGATCAAATATGTGATGATAAATGCTGTTATTAACTTGAAAAAAGGTAAATACTTATTTACTGCTAGTGGGAATAAAAAGTGATACAACCACTATGGAAATTAGTGTGGAGAGTCCTCAACTCTCAGAAACACAGAAAGATCTCTGTCTCTGGAGTTATGGGAATAAAGGCATAAATCACAACTCCCATTTATTTTCCCTCCTGAGATTAAAGTATGAGTTACTGCTCTCTGACCCTCCAGGCTTGACAGTGGGTGGATCTGTCCTCTTATATTCCAGACTTCTTTTATTAAATGTATAATATATCAGCACAGATATAGCTATAGTTTTATTGCCATAAGTATGAATATCCCCTCTCCCTCCAACATTTTGTTTAATTTTTTAAAAATCTGCTTTTACCTCCATGAATAGTTTTGGACACTTTGTAATCAAAATCTGTAGAAGTGTACATCTGTATTATTGATATAATTTTTTTCAGCCACTGCAATGCCTTTGTTACTATGGCTCTACAATAAAATTTGAAAGCAGGTATGGGGAACTATTTCTCTTTCTCTTTCTTCATTTCTTTCATTTCAACAATGAGAATTTTTTTTCCAAATAACTCCATTATTTTCATAATTTATTCATGTTTATTTGCACCAATTCAAAAAACTTAGTTTGTCTAAATATATAATTCAAAGTTGACAGCTAATTTTCTCACTGATTTACTTACAGTCTTTGTCTTCAAGTTTTTTTGTTGACAAATCATTTGCTAGAATGACTATTTTGCTCTGCATGTGTTTAGTTTTAAATTTTATTTTGTGTATACTAGGGCTACTGATTTTTTTTGATTTAATCTTGTCTCCTGCTACATTGCTGAAGGTGTTTATTAGCTGTAGAAGTTCCCTGGTAGAATTTTGTGGGTCATTTATGTATACCATCATATCATCTGCAAATATAGCTTGACTTCCTCTTTTCCAACTTGTATCTCCTTAATCTCCTTTCATTCTCTTCTTGCTTTGCCTAAAACCTTAAGAACTATATTGAATTGATAAGGGGAGTGGGGACAGCCTTGTCTGGTTCCTGATTTTAGTGGAATTGCTTTGAATTTTTCTCCGTTCAAGCAACAGAGGATTGATCTCTAAAATATATAGAGAACTCAAGAAGCTAGAACCCCAAACTCTTAACAACCCAATTAAAAATGGGGTTCAGAACTAAAAAGGAAATTCTCAGCAGAAGAATTACAAATGACTTAAAGGCACATGAAAAGTGCTTAACATCTTTAGCCATCAGAGGAATACAAGTCAAAACAGCTTTGAGATACCACCTTACACCTGTCAGAATAGCTAAGATTAAAAACACAAATGATAGCCTATGCTGGAGAAGATGCAGAACAAGGGGAACACTCCTCCATTGTTGGTAGAAGTGTAAAATTGTTCAGCTGCTCTGGAATGCAATATGACAATTTCTCAGAAAACTAGAAATCAATCTCCCCAAGGATCCAGCAATACCACTTTTATGTACACACTAAAGACCCACATTCACATCCCAAAAGCATTAGCTCAACTATGTTCATAGCAGCATTATTTGTAATAGCAAGGACCTGGAAACAACCTAGATGCCCTTCAACTAAGGAATGGATTAACAAGCTGTGGTACACCTACACAGTGGAGTACTACTCGGCAGTTAAGAAAAAATTATATCTTAAAATTTGCAGGCAAGTGGATGGATATGGAGAATCACAAACCCAGTAAGATAAGCAGGGGTGTGCTCACTTATTAGTGAACTTAAAAAAATAAAAAATAAAAAAGAGATGTCATTGTATATAAGAGCTCAAGGCTAGAACATAGCTAAATGACACAGTTCCTCACTTCTTCATTGATGGCCTCTGGCAGGGGTGTGGGTGAAGAAAGCCTTGTTTTCTTTAAGGGTCTGGCCACGAAGAGTTTGATTGTGCTCTAGTGGCTGGATGGGCAGGATGAATTGGTGTTTTTGTGAATGAGGAGATTGTGGGAGTGGTTGTGAGTCTGAGAAGACTGATAGCTGAGTTTGGTGGGATGCATGATGTGAAATCACCAAATAATAAATAATAAATAAATAAATAAATAAATAATAAATTATAATGCTGCACAGGTTCTGCAAAATTGTCTCTCATGGCTTTATATTATCAATTGTCAGCCCTTTTACTTTGCATGTTTTTATAAATTTGTCTTAGATTATTGTGATCAATGCTCAGAACAGGCAACTTTGGCAAAAAAAAGGGCAAATCTTTAGATGCATCTTTCACCTCACTAAATTTTATTTTCTCTTTAACATTTTCCTTTCAGTAGTTCTATGTGGTTCTGATTGGTTTAGCTTTATCCCGTTATATTTTATTATTATTAAATTTTATTTGTTATCACCAAATGTTAATGCTAAAATCAACAAACTTGGGATTTCAGTTTGGAACACTTCCTAATTTTTGATTTGATTTTGATTTCCTAATATTTTGCTTGCTGAAAGTTTTATAATTTTTCTATGAAAGAATTAATTTCTTTTTATGTATAACCCCTGGAAGACATGAATCAATGTCTACTTACCCAGACAGAACACTTCAACTTCAAAGAAATAATGGGACCTAATTTTTGCTTAGTGATCTAATGAGGTTATAGACCAGAATCATCTTCTTGCTTTCTGTAGAAAAATGATGCAATTCTATGCTTCCACTTGAATTGTATCCTGGGTCCTGAGACCATTAGGTTCCAGGCTAGTGTTATGGCTATTTCTTCTTCAATGGTCATACCCAACTTCTAAAAGAACCATTAAGTGTGTGAGCCTCCTCCACCACTGAAATACTTTATTACAGGTTATAAGCATGCACAGAAAATTCTGGAGGATGCTTCTCATCCCATAGAAGCTTAATCTTTTTCACTGTACAACTTTGTCTTACTTACAAGCTTACTCTCAGTGAGGTGCACTTCAGGATATACACTTCTAGAATCCCACTGGCATAGTAGTTAATATTCTGTCATTTCTCTGTGTATCCCTGACTTGACACATGCTGGGACACATTTACCTTCACAGGACATCCCTTTGTTTCTTATCCCTGCTCTCATGGCTTCCTGGTTGGATTAGCACTTCACTAAACCTAAGTTATATTCTTGTCTAAATAATTCCATTTCCCCAGAGCCTCTATTAGTTTATAAACATTATATTCTTTCAGGTAGCTGCACAAAGTACTAAGGCTGATGTTAGTCTTGAGATCTCTAATGAGATCACTAATGAGAGTTCTTTTTTAACTCTCCTGTAATGTGTGTATGAGCCTAAGAGGCCTAGTGAATTAACTGGCCATCAAACTGCTCCTCTCATGCCCAATTTTTAACAATGACTTACTTTCCTCTATTATTTTTAAGTTATATATACTCATGATCACCTCATCTAGTGATAACCAAATTTTCCTAATCACCTCATAGGAAAGAGTTCTCTTCTGAGCATAAATTGTCCTGTGTTTCCCTCAGGCTATATAGCCTTTGTATCCCAAAGGGCTGAATGTCTATTAACTCAGTTCGAAAGTATGAAACTTAGTTGAGTGCATCTGTCTTTATAACCCACTATCTCACAAACAATGTTCTGAAGGTTTCTAACATTTTCTGTATAAAAGTATTTCTCAGTTCAAATATGCTGAGTAAAACCAGGAACTCATGAAGTTCCACTTCTACTTAAGAAGCTGTAGGGTGTTGATGACTGCTAGTGTTAGAGGAACACATCAATGGAACCATCTCACTTACATTTAGCTTCATGAGCAAATAAGTTTATTCGGCTGCATTGCAGGAGCTTGGGTAAAGAATAACTTGGAGAATCAGTGACTTAAAATCATCTACATTACTGAAAAGCCCACTCTAGTATCCAAATGATGCACATTCATACCCCAAGGGCATTAGCTCAACTATGCTCATAGCAGCATTATTCGTAATAGCAGGAACCTGGAAACAATCTAGATTTCCATCATCTGAAGAATGGATTAATAAACTGTGGTACATCTACATAATGGAGTACTACTCAGCAGAAAAAAAAAATTCTAAAATTTTTAGGCAAATGGATAGATTTGGAGAATATCCTCCTGAGTGAGGTATCATAAAACCAGAAAGATAAGCATGGTATGTATTCACTCATTAGTAAATTTTAGACAAAAAGCAAAGAATAACCAAGTTACATACCACAACCCTTGAACAGCTTGGGACCAGAAGTAACTTGAGAGACATCCCCTAGGAAGAGAAAACTGAGAAAATTTCCTTAGCTAATTGGGAGCATAAGGGCTTGCCACCAAGAAGGGGTGGACACAAATCATGAGAGAAGGAGATGGTTGAATGAGAGGAACAACAAAGAGGGAGGGGAAAAAAGAGAAATGGAGATCTTAATAGAGAAAGCCAATGTGAGGAAAAAGACCGGGTGCTAGGGAAACCTCCAAGAACTTCCAGGATGACCCTGGCCAGGTCTCTAACCAATAGTGAAGGTGTTACCTAGACTTAACTTCCTCTATAATCAAATAAATAGTCACCCTAAGGGCCATCACAGAACTTACATCCAACAATGAATAGAGGTAGAGGCAGAGATGCATGGATGAGCAATGGGCTGAGTTCCTGGTCCAGCTGAGAGCACAGGAGGAGAATTTATATGAATAAGGGGATAGGGATTTTGAGGAAAATTCTCCAAGTGATTGCTGGCTAGGGCTCTGGGGGAATTCACTGAGCCATGAACAACCACCAGGGAACCATCAGGAAAAGAAAACTAGGCTGTCCAAGGATAGGCAATTGTCCACTGACATGGGCAGTATGTGGAGCCTTGAGGGGAGAGATCAGACTGTTTCTGTCCACGGACTGGCACTTCAGTGCCCATTCCCTTCAGAGGAACACCTAACCTGGTCTTCAAATTAGGATGAGGAAACTGGACTTGCCTGGAGTGGATGCTGTGCTGATCTTTCTGGGGAGGGGCTGGGAGGCTGGAGAGGAGGGAGGCTGAAGGTTGACCAGGAGGGATTGGGAGGGAAAAGGGAGGGGAAGCAAAAGGATACATGAATAAAAGACTTTATTTTCTAAATAATTCCCACTCCTAAAAAAAGAACATACTGTGCTAATAGAGTTTGTCATATTAGTTTGAATTTTATCATTTGATTTACATCTCAAAGGCAAAATGTTTCTACTGGACAAACTGCCAGCTAAATGTATCAAAGTACATACATGTACTGTTGAACACAGTATTTTCCTGAAAAAATAAATTTAAAAAAAGGAGCTTCACAATGTTTGAGATACACAAACTCAAATTTGCTGAATTTGGATTTATCTCACTGTGTCCTGTTTATGTGCATACACAGCAGGTGTTTTAACAATAGAAGTTTGCTTTTCCTCTTCACAGGAGAGTACATTGGGACTTTCTGTAGTCTTGATCTGACTGTACCTACTTTGTTTCTGGTTGTATGTTAACAGTAAAAGATTTGCAGAACTAAAAGAGAAAGAAAAAGAAAAAGAAATTCCCTTTGATACATAATAATCAAAACACTAAACATATAAGAAAAAGTAAGAATATTTTAAAAATTCAAGTGATATAAACAAATAACATATATAGATAAATGTATTAGAATTATATGCAGCTTATCAATAAAGACTTTGAAAGCCAAAAGGGCCTAAACAGATGTTCTACAAACTCTAAGAGATGACAGATGTCAACACAGACTATTATACCCAGCAAAACTTTCAGTCACCATATATGGAGAAAATAAGACATTCTATGATAAATCCAAACTTAAGCAGTATCTATCTGTCTACAAATCTAGCTCTATAAAAGGTACTAAAGGGAAAACTTTAACCTAAAGTGTCTAACCATACCCAAGAAAATACAAGGAATAAATAATCCTAGATGAGGAATGTTTAAAGAGGTGAAACACACAGGTACACACATACCACTACCACCACCGCCACCACCACCACCACACCGCCCACCACCACCAGTAACATCACCACTATCACAACAACAACAAAATAATAGAAACCAAAAGACAATGTTCAATGGTAATTCTCAACATCAATGACCTCAGGTAACAATTCTCCAAGGAAAAGATATAGACTAAATTAATAGATGAAAAACCAGGATCTATTCTTCTGCAGCTTCCAAGAAACACATTTTAACATCAAGGGTAGATATTATCTCAGGATAAAAGGACTTAACAAGATAATCCAAGTAAGTGAAACTAAGAAGTAAGCTGGTGAAGCCATTTTAATATCCGATAAAATACACTTCAAACCAAAACTGATCAGAAGAGATAAAGGTTAGATCTGGAAGAAAATGGAAATAAAGAGGAAATGGAATGAGTAGAAGAAGGAGAAACTGTAATCAGAATATTTTATGTGAGGAAAATAACATTTTAAATAAGAAGAAAAGAAAGTATAGTAAAATTAATGTTTTATTTTTTATTTTAGAATTTATTTTTTAATTGAGACATAATGCAAATATTTATGTGATACAGTGTGAGAACCTGATACATATATACCTAAAGCTAAAGTTATTTTAATTTTTACCCCCTCAAGCATTCATAATCTTATCATGTTAAGAAACTTTAAAAAATTCTGTTTTCTTATGAACATACAACAGATTGCTGAATGGTCTGGAAACAAGTTTGGAGAACATAAAAATTTCTTTAAAATAAAATTCAGGAACTGTGCAAACGTTAGTTAAATGCCTGCATTGACTGTCGTTTGTTGGGACTGTGTTATCACAACATGAGATGGATGGGAGTTTAAGAAGTTCCTAAAAGACTTTCCTTCTCTTCAGGCAGACAGCTGCTGTCCTGTCATGTCTTTGCTTGAATGAAGTATTCTCCTCTCTTAAGTGTTACTGATGCTTCCTCCTCCTCTTATATGGATGCTGGCTACAGTAGACTAGGGCTCCACCCTTATGACCTCAGCAACTTTAGTTTCTAAATAAGTGGCAATAGAGCTCATGTCTTCAGATAGAATAAGAGATGCAGTACAGCTTCTCATATATAGTAAGTCATCCAAAATTTAACAATTTTCCATTTAAATTTCAAGGATTGTGAATCCACTACAAATTATACTCAAACATCTGAAGCTTTGCTACCCAAAGCTTGATTTTGATGTAGCATTTTCTACCTTTTTGCAGCAGTCATTTCCTGTATACTTTATATTTCCCAACATTCAATCATCTGAGTGACTTCTGCTCTGTCATGTCTTCCATCAAAAAATAAAGGTCATTCATGGCTCAATGGGAAGGCAAAGTAAAGCAAAACTGCTCCTAGGGAGACAATTTGCTGCATACATTTGAAACTAAGTAGAAAGGTTGGGAATGAGGGAAATTGATGTGATATACAACTCATGTTGGCAAATCACAAGAATTAAGAAATGGGAACAGAAGTCTTGTTGCTTTTCTACAAGGTGTGAATAACAGCATATAAGTTTTCTAGTGTACTTGGATATCACCTAAATGTTTAAAAAATGATTATAGTCATTTGTGAGAATTATGATTGTACTTAATGAAAAATTAAAGCCATAAAAACTTTAAAAATCCACTTATGGTATTAAAAGAATGTGTCAGTTTGCAATTTCTGATATACTCTAGAGGTAAAAATGAAACCCTTTATGTGCTAAATGGTTAGGAAAGTGGTAAAACTGTGGCATAGCCAAGCATGCATAATGTACCTTTATCTGTCAGTTCATCGCAGGTCCCAGAACCTACCCCTAAGCTTTAAGCAAGCACTCTGTACTTTTTCCTTCATGTTCCCCTTTGTTTCTGTCACAAAGTCAATGACAGTACCAAATAGGGAGGTCCTAGCATATACCTACAAGCAGTGTTCTTTGTAGATCTTTTCTATTATTCTGAATGAGCTGTATACACAGTTTAACTGCTAAAAATAAGAGTCAAAGATAGGAACATGTCACTTTGATATAAGGATTATTTTGATCCGAAAGTAAAAAGGGATTGGTAGGTACACGAAATCCCTGTATTACTTTCATCTGCCTAAAGGCAGGTCTTCATTTTACCTTTGTAGAAATGACTGTTCTCTCAGCATGTTTTTATATTGTACAAAGAGAAGGACAGATTTTACTACATGTATGGTTTGCAGTAAGGACTTAACATATGGGATATGTACATAGCCCTTGGTATTTTAAGACAGAGTTTTTATATGTAGCAAAGGCTAGCTTGAATTTCACTGACTGACTCAGATCATAAGTAGAGTGTGGGGTCACAGCTGTGTGGTAGCTGAGTATACAAAATATTTTCTTTAAGGGTTATTTTGAAAGGAAGTGATCCTTGCTCATTTGACATATTTAATCTTTGTGGATTTTGAGAATTTTTTTTTACAAATGAGCTTTTATTCTGCACTGTATTGAATAATTTCTATGAGAGTTTAAAGCACACTTTTTCAACATATTAGAACATGCATAGTAATTTTCACAAGTAAAATATTTTTATTTTAATTTTTAGTAGGTTTTCTTTCAGTCACTATAGAGAAATGTTTTATAACTCTGAAAAGAAAATTAAACAATGATAAATAAATGTCATGATATCTAAAAGGTTTACAATGCTCACTTTCCAAGGTTGATATTTATAGCTGGACTGAGTAAGTAAATAAGAGTGGGATGACAGGATGCAAAAAAGGGCCCAGCAGTGGCAGGACAGGTACAGATAGACACTAGCTGAGGTTCCTTGCACTTTGGGTGACAGGAAATACTCAGGTCCCATAGTCTCCAAAATTCAGTAAGAACATCCATACAGATTTGTAAACAGAGAGATAGTATATCAGAATATAGCTACAAAGTTGGGTTTATATAGCACCCGAATGACAAGAAAAAAATATATCATGTGTTTTCATGGGTTTGATGATATATATGGTGCATGTATACATACATGGTGGTATGTATGTGGTGAACAGATGGGTGCTTTATGTGTATGTTAATTATATGTGTGCATAGTTCATTAGTGCATATGGGTGAACATATACATTCATACATGAGTATGCATGTAATGCATATGTGTATCTATATGTGATGTGCACAATAGTATAGTGCAGGGTACATGTGTTTGGTGTTCATAGGGACACAGATTTGTGGTTATGTATGTAGTGTGGATGTTAGGTATAATAGTGTGTACATATGTATGTGCATAAGAAGTCTTTACTAAGATCAACAATTAAACCACTAGACAGGCAAACAAGAATCCAAACTATGAACAGCTAATACAGAAGCTCAATAAAGAAGAGATCACAGAAGAACTACCAGTGACAAGATTACATTCTAGGTTTGAAGAAGCTATGCAATAGGTAAATAAATAAAATCTAGAAGGAATCCAGCAATTGTGCCAGTCAGTGTTTATATTGTAAATCCTTACATCTCTCTCTCTGTCATCTCTGTCTCGGTCTTTCTCTCTGTTTCTCTCTCTGTCTCTCTGTCTCTCTGTCTCTGTCTCTGTCTCTGTCTCTCTCTCTCTCTCTCTCTCTCTCTCTCTCTCTCTCTCTGTGTGTGTGTGTGTGTGTGTGTGTGTGTGTATGTGTGTGTCCTACCTTTACCTTATTCTTTTTTCAGTGTATATTTATCTGTTGTATTAAATTTCTGACCTGGACTTTCCACCCTAGTCCTGAGGTTCTGACCCACAGTCCCACAGACCAGATAAGAAGCTAACTCTTCATTTTACACTTTAAACAATACATATATAAAATAATAAAAGTGTTTTTGAAAATTGCAAGGCACATCCAATGACAGGTTCTTCAAAACAGATGATTTCCTAGTAGAAAATTTAAATACCAGTAGAGCATGGAATAAAGTATTTCAAGTTCTGAGAAACCACATCTGCTGACTCAGACTAATATATCCAATAAAATTATGTTCATTATTAATGAAGAAAGAAAATCATTGCATTATATATATATATATATATATATATATAATTGGCTAAATGATCCTTAATCTATCCCCTCAGAAGATATTGGAAGGGATTCTTTGGTTTGAAGAAAATGATAAACACATCCATGAGGTTGTAGGGAAAAAATAAAACATGTTAGCGCAATAGTTAAGCATATGAAGATAATGAAAACAACAACTATTACAAAATCAGTAAGATGACAGGAATCAACACACACCTTTCATTTTTAAATTTTTGTTTTGGATTTTGTTTGTTTGTGTTTTAAGACAGGGTTTCTCTGTGTAACCCTGGCTATCCTGGAACTCACTCTGTAGACTCAGCTGTCTTTGCACTCAAGAGATCTGCTTGTTCTGGTCTCAGGTGCTAGAACTAAAGGCATGTTTTATTATCACCTGGTAGATACAAATCTTTTAATAACAACTCTGTTTATTAGTTTGACAATCAGCATACCAGACTGGATTAAACAAAACACCCATCTTTTTGCTGCCTCCAGGAAATTCACATCACCATCAAAGTCAAATACTCCTTAGGGTTAAAGGTTAAAAAAGTATTTCAAGTAAATGAAACTAGAGAATAAGAAGACATAAATATTCTAATATACAGAAAAATTATCACTAAAATTTTGACAGAATATGTAAGGATGATCATATCATCCTGATTAAAGAATAATTCACTAAGAGGAAATGACCATTGAAAACATATATGCACTGAAAACAGTTGCACCAAAATCTATAAAGCAAACACTACCAGCTATTATTCACAGGTCAACCAAACACTAATAGCAGATGACTTCAATATCCCAGTGCAATCAATTGACAGGTCATCTCAGCCAAAATTAAATGTAGAAATAATAGAGTTAAATAACATTTAAATGGTGTTAACAGACATCTATAGAACATTTTATCCAAAGTGACCAAAGATCAAGAGAAAAGGCAAGTTCCTTTTTTTAATACTAGTAATTTGAAATACCTTCTTAAATCAAAATGGAATAAATCTGGATATCAAAAATTGGGGAAACATGAGACAATTCATAAATAAACATATACAAAATGATAAGTGGATCATAGGGAAAAATAAAAAAGAAAATGATAAGAATTTCTAGAATTGAATAAAAATAAATATAAAGCTACCAAACAAATCTGAGATACAAGGAAAGCACTATTCAAAGAAAAATTTATAGCTATATGCCTATATTTAATCACACCAGATATACTTCAAAGAAATAACTCTATGATAAACATCAGGCTAAGTCCAATATATATTAATAAATAGAACAGTGTAGAAATGAATGAGTCAGAATCAAACAAATGAACCAAAACTCAATACAAACATTTAATGAAATGAAAAAAAATTTGGTTTTTCAAAAATACAAACAGAATCAACATTCTCTTAGCAAAACAAAACAAATAAAGAAACCAAATTGGTTAGAAGAGTAAAAGGGAGGCATTAAATCAGATGCTAATAAAATATAGAAAAATATAAGGGCATGCCTAAAACACTTAAATTCCACTAAATTACAAATGGATGAAATTTCTATGTGAATATAACATACCATGTTAAACCAAGATAAGATGAATAGTTGACATAGATTCATACCAATTAATGGGGGTGAAGCATTAATAAAAAATCTCCCAATTAAAAAGTTTTAAAACCAGATAGACTCACTGAAGAATTCTACCAAACTTTGAAATAAGTATCACCAATCTCTTTCAAATTATTCTACAAAATAGATTTCCAATCTTCTTTTATAAAGGATCAAACCCAAGAGTAAAATACATGCATGTATACATGCATACATACACAACACAAAAATATATGAACATATATGTATGTGTTTATGTATTGCATACATAAGTCTTACAGAAGATGTAGGTTTGATTCTAACACCACATAGCTGCCCACAATTATATATAACTCTAGATTTAGGTGATCTGATACCAGGCATTCAAATAATACACATACATACATTCAGGCAAACATTCTTACAATATAAACTACTAATAAATAAATCTAAAAACCCACAACAAAAATGGTTGAAAATTGTGTTGTATTTTGCTTGTACTCTAACAAGCTTGCCTGAAGATCAGAGGGCAGGGATAGGCACTAGTTAACCACAGAGGACTGAATGGCAATGGAGCTTCCCAGATCCCCAGAAACTTCCCAGTCTTCTGATGCCAAATTGCAATTGCTGAGAAATGGTGATTCTGTCACCATCAGATGAATCAAAAGCAGCAACAAGAAGATGAATCAACTTTGCAGCCAGTGAGAAGGCCAAGCAAGCAAAGGCATGTTGTAGGAAGTTTTCCCCGGGCCCTTTTGGGTCTAGAGGTTTTGGAGCCTGGCCCATGGTGGAGGTTTGGAACCTGGTCCGCACAGCGGCTTTTATCCCCCAAAGAAATGAATCAGACACATATACTTTATACTGTTTGGCCCATATCTTAAGCACATTACTATCTAGCTCTTTCATCTTAAATCAACCCATTTCCATTAATCTTCCCACCACGTGGCTCAGCCCGTACCTCTACATGTTCCTCCTTCGGGGGTGGGATGGCAACCGACTTAACTCCACCCTTCCCCTATCTGCTTGAACTCTGATCCTCCACCCACTTCTACGGTGCTCTACATAGGCCAAAACAGTACTTTATTTATAGCATACAGAGAACATTCCACCACAAAGGCAAGATGAAATTCCTTCTGCAGTGTTGCTGCTAGACAGTGCCAGCCAAAATTGAGGTGAGTCTTCCTAAATCAATGAAGTCAAGTGAGACAATATTTCAGGTGGTAGATTCTAACTATGACAAACTGACTTTTAAACGAAACACAATACCTTAACCATCCTGATAACAAAACCAGATAATTATACAATAACAACAAAAAATTGAGATCTATCTCTATAATAAATATAATGCAAATCTTCACAAATACTTACACATTGATTAAAGGTCACTTCCATCAAGCTGGTTGTATTACAGAAAAGCAATACTTCTGTCTTAGTGAGGATTTCTATTGTGGTAAAGAGACACAATGTCCACTATAATACTTACTAAGTAAACATTTAATTGGAAGGTTTACAGTAGAGAGGCTTAGTCCATTATCATCTTGGTAGGACATAGTAATATGCAGGCAGACATGGTGCTGGAGGAATAGCTGAGAGTTCTAAATTTTTAAAGGCAGCATGAAGTGAACTCAGATACTAGGTGTAGTTTAAGCATGTATGAGATTCCAAAGCTTGTCTCTACAGTGACACACTTCCACACTTCCTCCAACAAGGCCATATCTATTCCCACAAAGCCAAACTTCTGAGTGCTGACATTTCCTATGAGTTCATAAATGCCAATTATATTTAAAACTATCACAGCATGAAATTATAACATAAACTTAAGAACATTACCACCTGATTATTTCAATAGATGTAAGAAAGAACTTTGACAAAATTCAATATCCATTTATGAAAAAATAGTTCTGAACAAATTAGGGTTGGAGGGAACATATCACAAAATTATTAAATTCATATGTGACAAACTGATAGCCAATACTGTATTAAATGGGTAAAATCTCAAAGCATTTCCATTTCAAAAACAATACTAGAATGTTTATATTCTCTTTTCTTATAACAGAAAAGGAAGGAAGGGAGGGATGGAGTGAGGGAAAGAGGGAGGAAAGGGAAGAGGACAGAAAGAGAGAGAGAGAGAGAGAGAGAGAGAGAGAGAGAGAGAGAGAGAGAGAGAGTTAAGTTTAGGTTTCTAGACAAGACTTTCAGGCCTAGGCTTGAGTTTCTGACCCACAGACTCACAGAGACACACAAACACTTACATCAATTTTATGCTGATCAACCTAGGACCCAAGCATATAACTTGCTAATTCTTTCATCTTAAACTAACCTATGTTCCCTATCTTGTTCACCTATGCAGCTTGGTACCTTTCCTCAGCAGCATTTCAACTTTTTTCCTCTGCATCTCCTGCATCTCTGCAAGGTCTCTATCTGTTCTGAGATGTTTCCAGAGTTTTCTTAGTCTTGTAGCCCCACCCATACTTCCTGTCTGCCTCTGGTCAATCAGCCTTTTATTAAACCAGTAGGAAGGTTTAATTAACAATTATTAAACATACTAGCATAATCCCACTACAAAAAAGAAAGAAAGAAAGGGAGGGAGGAAGGAAGAAAGGGAGGGAGGGAGGATGGAAGGAAGGAAGGAAAGGAGAGGACAGAAAGAGAGAAAGACTTACCTTGTAATAAACAAAATAACCAAGGATGGAACTGAAAATGGCTCATCAGTTATCAGACCTCACTGCTCTTACTTTAGCACCTGCTTGGCTGATCACCGTTGTCCATAACTTCAATTTTAGGGGATCTGACACTAACCATGTAAATGATGCACAGACATAGATATGCATATTCTGACAGCATTCATTTGCATATAATAAGTAAATAAATATTGATAAAAAATAAATAAAGGTATAAAAGATATCTACAATAACAACATTTAAACACTGAAGAGAGGGCATTAGAAGATGTAAAACCCTTCCATGTTCATGTATTAGAATATTTAATAATTGTAAAATAGCTGTCTTTCCAAAGGAAGTTTATTATTTAATGCCATTTCAATTAAAACGTCAATAGTATACTTAACATAAACAGAAAACTAAACCTTAAAGTTCATATGAAACTATTAAAGAACAGGGCCTAGGTATGAGCATATAGAGCTTCAGTCACTTGTGGTGTCTTGAAAAGATGCTAAAAACACACATTGGATAAAAGATAGCAAGTTTAACACTTGTGTAGATAAAACTGAATATCTACATGTATAAGAAAAATACCAGAAACATCCCTCATTATCAACACAAACCAAAAAGGTAAAACACTTCAATGTAACATCTGGTACTTTTAAACTGCAAGAAGAAAAAGTAGGATGAACACTTCGAAATATAGGCCTAAGTAATCACTTTCTCAATAAAACTCCATTAGCTCAGAAAATACATTCAACAATGTACATATAGGATGTAATGAAATTTAAAAATTTTTGCACAGAAACAGACAATTGAGTGAAGAAGCATAATGGGAGAAAATCTTTGTCAATTGGCAAATCTGACAGAAAATTTAATCTTCAGAACATACATAAAAATCAAGAAGCCAAACAACTCCAAACATTGTGGTAAATGACTTTAATCCCTACATTAAGGAGGCAGAGGCAAATGGATCTCTGTGAGTTCCCTGTCAATCTGGTCTAGACAGTGAGCTCCAAGTCAGCTAGGGCTGTAGGATAAAACTCTGTTTAACTCAAACAAAGAAACAACATCATAACAAGAAAACAAAACCATTACAATAAAAATATAATTAATGAAATGAATAGGGAATTGCCAATAGAAGAAATACAAATGGCTACTTAATTTTTATTAAAGTGTTTAAAATTCTTAGCCTTCAGAAAAATGCAAATTAAAAGTACTTTGATTTCATTTCTTTCACAGTCAAAATGGTTATTATGAAGAAAACAAAGGAAATAAATGCTGATAAGGATGTGGAATCTTCACTCACGGTTGATGGATGTGCCAAAATCTCTGTGGAAGCTTATCAAAGCTGAATATAGAACTTGTATATCACCCTGCTCTATTACTCTTAAGACATATACTATAGGAGCATTCTATCTTAAAGTTACTGACATATCTATGTTTATTACTGCTCATTTACAATACCAGGGAAATGAAATAAGCCTAGATATTCATCAACTGACAAATGAATAATGAAATTGTTATGCATGTATATGAATAAAGTTTTATTAATTTGTAATTAAATATAAATTTATTAAATAGATTTATGAAAATTTTGAGAAAATTAATGGGTCTGGAAAATACTATATTGAAAGGGTTCAGGCTTAGAGAGACTAATATCCCATGTTCTCTTTCATATGTAGGTTCTTGACTCTAGTTTTTATATATGTGCACTTAGATGCAGATGAATGTTGCAGAGCTCAGGAAAGTCATAAGAGGCCCACAAAGAGGGGAAAAGGTTCTTTAAGGTGAGAGAAGGTAGTAAAATGCCTGTGGTATGAACATGAAAGATAAAGTAGGGGTGGCAGAATAATTTAGGTGAGGATGGAGCTATGGATAGGGTAAAGACAAGAACTGGGGAGGGATCAGAAAAATAAAGTTAAGAAAATTGATACTTGGTAAATTAATCAGAATAAGAGACAGAGGAGGTGTGTGTGGAAGGGACTTGGAGGAGAGGAGGCAGGAGTGAACAAATTAAAACACATTATGTACATATATGTAAGTGAACCCATTATTATATGTAATCAACATTTTCTTATAAGATATTGAAATAAAATATCTAAGAATGGATTTACTCAGACTTCATGAAGACAAGACATGAGCTATTGCAGATGCTATCCAAAGCCTTATGAGTATGAGGATTAGAAAGGTCTCATGAGTGAGGCAGACACAGCAGATGAAACATTCTTGGGAGGAAATGGAGACTCAAATTTTGGGGACTCTACAAATAAGGTCCCATGTGATCTAGACATGATGACACCTTATTATTCTTAATAGTAAATTGTTGAATTGTGATTATATTTTTAAAAAGTCTTATTTATAAAATTTAATCACTATGATTCAAAGGTAAAACAGTCCTAATGTAATCAAGTAGATGTTGAAAAACTTTGGTTATGAAAATTATTAGACACCCCTAGAGTAAGAAGATAAAATGGCCACACCTTTAATGTTTAAGGCTCTAGAAGTATTCCTACTAGGGTAATGGGTGATCCTTATTAGCCTTAATTAATAAAAATTTGGAGTCAGATATTGAGGGTGAAAACTGAAAGTTCAGAGAAGAGCCAGAGACTGCTTATGTCTACAAAATCTTTGACCAAATGGGAGGATCCTGTGTTGTATTAGGTTCTGGTCCAGACTTTCCAGGCCAGGACCAAAAGTTTAGTCTCACTTTTGGCTTTCTTAGCCTCAAATAAGCACACACAGGCTTATATTATTTTTACCCTGATTGACCTAGGGCCCAGGCATATAATTTGCTAGTTCCTTCATCTGAACTCAACCCATTTTGTTCAGCCATGTGGCTTGTTACCTTTTCTCAGAGCAGCATTTCCTCTGTGTTTCCTGGCAGCTCCAGTGACTCTGGCATCTGTGTTTGGTGTCTGTGTGTGCTCTGAGATGTTCCTGAGTTTTCTTAGCCTGATAGCCCCTTCCACAGTTCCTATTTGCTTTTGGCCAATCAGCTTTTTATTAGACTAGTAGGTAGGACAAATATTTACAACATTACCAGCATAATCCTACTGTAATCCTGTCTCTATGAATCTTCAGACTGAATGGCTTTGAGATCCTGTCTCTGTCTACCTTAAGTTTTTATTCCTACCTGTAGTGGGAATCAGAAACTCTCAGGCATGCTGCTTCCCACCCTTTTCTTCCTCCAAACAAACCCTTTCCTATAAATAATTTTTAAATAATAAATATTACCTAATATATATCTCACAACAAGTTAATTACTACAATACCTACCTCACTTGTTCTAAGATTAAAGGTTAGATCCTTTCAAGTGCTAGTATCAAAGGTGTGAGACACCTCCATCTGGCTCTGTTACTCTTTTAGACTGATTAAATCTCCTGTATCCCAGATTAGCCTAAAATTCCTGATCTTCTATCTTTTTCTTCTCAAGTGCCAGAATTAAATATATGTGACACCACCTTCTGGCCTCTATGGTCAATGAATGACTAGCTTTGTCCTCTGATTTCCAGCCCAGCTTTATTTGCAGAACAAAAAATATCATACATTTCCTCCTTTTGTCTAAAATAAAATGTGAAGGTTTTGACTAACATAGAAAAAGTATAAAAATTATCACTATATACAAATATACACAGTCAATAATTCTATTACCAATGTCTAATTCATTAGCATTGGATAAATTTGAAAAAAAATACTTTATCATCTATCTTATCTTGGTGATGTCAAATTCTACCTAATTTACTTTCTTTCTTAACTTGCATTGCCAACCCCAAACTATCTTTTTATGTTTTCAACCTTATATACTTCATCCATCTTTTTGATTTTAATTTTCTGTATTTGTTGAACAGGAAAACTATAATTGTCTAATCTTCATCTTCATTAGAGATTTTATAATCCTATACTATTACCTGAATAAATAGGAAGTGTAGAACAAACAACTTCCAAGAAATGATAGAAATAGCTGGCTGCCTCTGTGACATTGGAGTATCTATCTTCAGCCTGCAAGCCTATCATCTAATAGACTTATCCATGAAGCAGGATTTTTAAAAGACTGTCTTGCTTTGTTTCAGCAAGTTTCAATAGTCACGTTTTTTGGTCTCGTTTGTCCAATTTGGACAATATATTGTCAGCAATGAAGGCAAGGGCAATTTCTTGCACTGTGACTAACTTTTTCCCCAAAGAAAATAAACTCCATATGGAGTTTGCCCATTATCTTCTCTGAAGTAGTTGGTAGATTGGTGTTTCTAGGAACAGACATGTCTCATTGTCATAAAAAAGCCTCTTATGTTATTAAAACATATTAAATGCCATGTTCTGTAGATCTCTGAAGAGTTTGAAGACCACCTGTCTATCAAAAATGTATGTTTGACCTTGAAAATATACCTAGCATAATTACATGTTTGATTGTAATATGAAACTAATCACTAACCTAAATTTCTTTATTAGCCTAAATAGTTTGTAATAATTTTCAAGGACTAGAAATTTACATTACATTGTTAGATGGGCTGTATAGGTACAATACCTTGAACAAAAGCACAAACATAAGTACAGCATGTTCTAAACAAAATAACCTTAAAATTTTATTAATATAAAAAATCAATATAAAATATTTAAAGTAGTAGTTTTTTGTTTAAATATAGAGTCAATAGTCTACTCTTTTATTCTTTCATTCCTATAACATACACACAGTTTGATAAAATAACTTCAATTTATATTAATATACAAAATCCAAGCCAATGTAAAATATTTAAACTAGTAGGTATTTTTTTACTTAAAAGTTGATTCAATGTCTACTTTTTAATACTACGTCTATATTCCCCCTTTTTCTTTTTAGAACAAGATCCCTGAATATAATCTTCTTTTTTCAGCTTCTTTTCTGGCCATTACTAATAATAACTTATAACTAACACCCCTTAATAATAACAAATATCTTTAACCTAATGAATGATCAAAAACAACCCACCCCATATCTTGGGAATGTGGGTGTTAAATTACATTCTGCTATTGGGTTAATTACATCTTTAGGAGAGCCTGAAAAAAAATTGGGATAATCAATTCCTAGAAGAGTTGGTTGTATCTTTTGTTGTTTAGTCTCTATGTAATAGGGAACTACCGAGCTTATCTCAAGCTCTGCCTAGAGAAGTTTGTGAGGCTGGATCATCTCAGCTAGCCACTTTGAAATTTTCTTGAGAACTTTATATCAAAGCTAATCTTTATGTGGTATTTGCCAGCTTACTGGCATTACCATAGTCCAGGTGGCAACTTGTTGTGTGGTTTCACCATCTTTTTGAAGACTTCAGAGATTGCATTAAACCAGACTGTTTATTTTCTTGATAATTTTTTCAGGTTGTCCTTCCTTCTTTGGTGCTTATTTGTTCAAAGATTTTTAAATTTCTCAAGACTATTCTTTTTATTTTCCCAGAAAGACAAAAACAAAACCCTTCCTGTGTATAACTTTGTCGAGTTTTCCCTTTGGCAAGTTATTTCTGATCAAATAAAAAGTGCTTGTTAGTTTTATAAGTTAGTTTAGGTTTAGTAGTGACACTGATGAAATATCACCTCTTCTAATTGAGCGTTCTCACTTATTCAAATCTAATCTTTATCAATTTTGATTTGTAATTTCTTATGAAATTTTTGTTTTACTTTCTAAAGTTGTTCTGCCATCCAAAATAGTATATTGTTGTTGTTTAAATAGGCATTAGGACATGTAATTGCTCTTGAAAAGAGTTTTCCTCATCTGATAGGAAATAGCAGGAAGGCCTGTGAGAAGTCCCTCAATGTATTTCCCAATGGAAAAGGATTACCCTATTTGTTCCTTGTTGGTCTGCATTTTTTGGTTCAATGTCTACCTTTCCATAACTTCTGCATACCCAAAAAAGGAGGGGCCCTTTGTTTGGACTATCCAAAAAAAAAAAATCTTTGTTTCTAGGAATGCCATGCCTATAATCCCTTTTAAGATACCCTTGTTTGCCACAATTAAAATAGTTGACATTATGATTTTTTTTAAGCTATTGGAAATCACCTCTCCTATCCAGCCATCATCAGAATTGTAAGATTCAATATTGATTTCATCTCAGATCTATGGGTGCTGATCTTTTCTATAAAGTTCTAGTTATTCTTCTGCATTGTAAATTAGCATTTTCAAAAACCAGAGTTCCTATAATTATTTGTTTAGCTTCTGTAATTGATATCATTTTATTTACAGCTAATATCAATCGTCAATCTTTGTTAAAAAAAATCAGTGAAGGTTTCTTTTGGGACCAGTATAACTTTAGGAATTGGCTCATTTCTCTATTCAGTTGTTTGACTCTGTTCCAAGCATTCAAAGCTGCTCTGCTTCATAGGGCCAGGGTGTAGTTATCATTCAGATATTGTTTTGTACATTGACATAATCACCCTCTCCAAAAAGTAGGCCTTGGGAGATTTTAATATCTCTTGCCCTACCTTATTATTCAATCTTCTTAGTGTCATCATTCTACTAGGTATTTCACTATATTTGGGGACCAGACTCCAGACTTACATAACCATGTTTCTCCAATTTTGTGGGGTGATTTTGTTACTAGTTGATGATAAATTTAATATTTCCTTCAAAAAGGATGAATGTACAGCATATGAGACTATCACTTCCTCAAATCTCTTCAAATCTAACATTCCCCACAAGAATCCAGCCATCTCTGACACAGCCTTGAGAATATATGTCATTTGGCAGTTCCTGTAAAGTGACTGTATAAATTAACATTGATTATTTGGAAACTTCAAGCTCTTCTTTATTTTTATAATACTGGGGTTGGTTTACCTTAAAATTTACCTGTCTTGGTATGAATATTTTTATGATCTGTTTTCGTAAGATTTTCTAAGAAATGTATCTTGGTACTCAAATAAATCAGTTGTTTAGAGATAGGCCAAGAATCATCACATCAAAAATAAGAGTTATCAAAATGACAATTAACATTATGTCAATACCAGTTGATTATCACTTCATTTAACTGTTATATTTTTAAACCATTAATCATATAATCATATAGATACATAAAATTTTTGTTTCCATCATAATAGTGTTTGCTATTTATTTTTTGTTTGTTGGGTTTTTTGTTTTTTGCATAATATTATTATTTATTATTTGGTGATTTTACATCATGCACCACATCAAACTCAGTTATCAGTCCTCTTAATTTCATACCCAATCTTATGAGCTCCCCATTTAAAAAAACATTAATGCCACTCATTTACATACTGAAGCATAATTAAACTCCCTGTGGCTAGCCTCTTAAACAAAATGAATCCTTCCTAACCCACACCCCTGCCAGAAGCCAACAATGCAGAAGTGAAGCACTGTGTCATTTAGCTATATTCAGGCCTTGAGTTCTTGTAAACAATGACTTTTTTAAAGTCCATTAATGAGTGAGTACATCCCCTGCTTATCTTTCTGGGTTTGTGATATCTTGCTCAGGAGGATATTCTCCAAATACATTCATTTACCTACAAATTTTAGGATACCATTTTTTTCTTACTGCCGAGTACGACTCCATTGTTTAGATATACCACAGTTTGTTAATCCACTCCCCAGTTGAGGAGCCTCTAGGTTGTTTCCAGGTTCTTGCTGTTATGAATAATGCTGCTATGAAATTAGTTGAATTAATGATTTAATATTAAATCATTAGTATTAATATTGATTAATACTATATTCATTAATATGTGCAAATGTGTGTCTTTAGGGTATGTGCCTAAAAGTGGTATTGCTGGATTCTTGGGGAGATTCCCAGTTTTATGAGAGACCACTATACTGCATTCCAGAGTGACTGAACAAGATTAGACTTCCACCAACAATGGAGGAGTGTTCCCCTTGCTACACAACCTCTCCAGCATAGGCTGTCACCTGTGTCTTTTATCTTATCCAATCTAACAGGTGTCAGGTGGTATCTCAAAGTTGTTTTGATTTGCATTTCTCAGATGACAAAAGATGTTGAGCACTTTTTCAAGTGCCTTTCAGTCATTTTTAATACTTCTACTGAGAATTCCCTTTTTAGTTCTGAACTCCATTTTTTAATTGTTTTTTTTTTTTAGAGTTTGGGGCTCTAGTTTCTTGAGTTCTCTATATATTTTAGAGATCAATCCTCTGTAACTTATAGGGTTGGTGAAAATCTTTTCCCATTCTGCAGGCTGTTGTTTTGTCTTAAAGACTGTGTCCTTGGCCTTACAGAAGCTTTTTGGTTTCAGCAGGTCTCACTTATTGATTGTTGTTCTCAGTGTCTGTGCAACTGATGTTATATTTAGGAAGTGGTCACCTGTGACAATGCATTCAAGGATATTTCCCACTTCCTTTTCTATCAAGTTCAGTGTAGCTGGGTTTATGTTGAGGTCTTTGATCCGTTTGGATTTGAGTTAGTGCAGGGAGATAGATTTGGATCTATTTGCATTTTTCTACACACTACCATCCAGTTATGACAACATCATTTGTTAAATATACTATCTTTTTCCATCAAATATGAATATTTTTGACCTCTTTGTCAAAAATTAGGTGTTCATGGGTGTGTGGTTTAATTTATGCCAGTACCAGGCTGCTTTTATTACTCTATTAGCTACATAGTATAACTTGAATTCAGGGATGGTGATGCTCCCTGTGGTTCTTTTAATGAGCAAAATTTTTTGGCAATCCTGGCTTTCCTGTTATTCCAAATGAAATTGAGTATTGTTCTTTTAAGGTCTGACAAACAGCTCATCCATGACCCATGTTTCCTTTTACTGGCTAATATTCTTCCACATTCTATAATCATATTTCCTGATTGCTGCATGAAGAAAAGTTTGCTTCTAAGATCAAAATGATCTGCTACATTAAAAATACAAATATTAATAGCAAAATTTAAATCAAAAAATGATTTTTTTCAGTGCCCTATGGCAAAGTAGTGCATACAAACATTTAAAGGCTGGGTAAACTAAGCCAAAACTTTTCCCATTTCAAAACATCCACCTAGAGGGATGAATGTTTTAGAAGCTCAATTTAAATCACTAGTTTGTTCATTTATGAGTGTTTATTTATACTTATTCCACATCACATAGAGTTAGGCTGTGGAACTGCAAAAGTGTTCAACACAGGCAAGAAAGACTCCTGCCTAGGTGACAGACTGAAAAATAAATAATAAATGCATAACCTGTTAGGAAGATAGGAAATGATTGAGATAGTGTGTATGTTAGACAGGAGCAGAGACAAATAAAGTGAAAAACATCTGGTATAAAAAGTTTTCCTGTTTGCTTCTTATTGCTCTAATAAACACTGTGACCAAAAGCAATCTGGGAAGAGGAAGAGAGGAAGGTTTATTTTTGTCTTACACCTCCAGGTAAAAGTTTATCCTGAGGTAGGTCATGTCTGGTACCTGTAAGCAGGAATCTCAGCAGATAGAAGCGAGGAATGCTGCTTACTGGTCTGCCTCATCCTGGTTGCTGTTTTGTTTTTACAGCCCTGGAAAATAGTAGGTGTCACTCTCCTATACCAATTAGCAGTTAAGAAAATGTTCTTTAGAATTATCAGTTAATCAATCAATAAAAGTACTACATCCCACATCCTCTCCTTTAGCATGGCTATGGCACAGAAAAGGAATTTATTTAAAGCACCACAAATAGAGATTTCATTATATCAATTCTGGCATGCTCATTTTTCTTTAGACATGTAGGAGATTTGTTCAGCTTCCAAATCTCTCATCCCAATGAAGATCTCAACCCCCTACACCCCTTTATGACCCACTGTAGGAACTCAGAAGTAACCTCATCCCCTTAGCTCCTCTTCTTCCTCAGATCTACTTGTCAAACTTAAGAAGAGGAGAATATGAGGAACATTTTGTTTTCCATGAAAAAGTTACAATTCAATTAAGACAGTCAAAACAAAAATAGCGAAGTTGAAATTGAGACCTTTGGTAGGGTTCTGGGAGTTAACCAAGAGAGAGATATTATTGACCTGCATGTTTAGTACACTTTATAGAAGGTCTGGAGACAGTATGTCAACAATGACCATGGCTGACTTAACAACCTCTGCCTAGTCTTGAAGGTTGGAACCAGCTTCAAGAATTAATTTTATCTGCAGCTGAAGTGTTGAGTATTGGATCCTGAGACAGAGATGAGTTTCTCAGCCTGTGTTTACAGGTTGAGTCTTAGAAGCTAGTGCAGTGAGAGACTAAATCCCCTGCTCCAGGAGGAAGCCTTGGGGCACTGGAGCCTCTTATGAGTCTTGAAGTCACTCTTCCTTCTCCAAGAGCATTTGGGAGCCGGGCTCTAAGCCCATCTGAGAACCCCTGAACACCAGACTTGAGGGAGTTGAGATCTTAAGTCTTCTTTCACTTCTTCTCTGAGGAGCCAATGAATCTGTACGTGTTTCCCTCACACCACACCCCAGAGCTCACCTTTTCTGCGGAACCAAGTGGCTCCTGATTGGCTTAATATATATGCATGCAAATAAGGAACCAAATGGGACTTCTCTGGGATGGGTTGCTCATACACCTGGAGGAGAAAGGGAAGAACATTGAGCTCACAGGAACTTCCCCATTAGGTTAGCTGGTGAGGCTACTTCCCATCACTGTGCTGGTTAGAATGCAGGAACACAGTGGTCAAAGTGAGTTTCTATCAGTTTCCAGTCAATGGGGCAAAGCTTTAGTGACGTTCACATCCAGGCTACTGCCAGGATCTCCCATTGCAGGCATCATTCAGGAAGTGGTCTGACCTTCCATTGCAGAGGACAGCTTGCTTCTGCATCCTGATTTTGCTCCCGCTAGAGATTCTGCTTCCTTCCTGGCTGCTGCCTCATTGACAGCTCAGCATTAGCCACTGCTGTGGCAGTGAGCTGTGACAGGCAGTCCACCTCTGGATCTATATGCAACAAGGTTTTCTTCTACATATCCCTACAGTCTATTACTCTGAAAGTGTGCTATGTCCCTTCTTACTCAGAGGCTCTGTGTTACTATGATGCTCATTGAGTTAAGATTTTTCACAGCTGTCTTTGGAAATTTATGGCATGAATTCATTAAATAATCATGAAAACAAAGCCAAGAACCCATCTACTTTAGGATAAGTTACATCTACAGCTGCAGATAGAGAATAAAACCAGCCAGAAGACCTTCAGGAAGAGAACAATTGGACGGAAGAATCAAGAACAGAAATCCAAAGTTGAAAAAGGGTATCGCTGTGCCAGCTTCAGTCATAAATGTTGTAGTGCATGTGTGTGTTCCAGGGAGACTGTATTCTACATGAAAACTCCATGTGGCCTTTGTTCCCTCTCTCCCTGAGCTTACAGGGTAATATCCCAATATGTACGATTCATACTCTGCTTGGCAGATCAGTTTCTTTCTTTCTTTTTTTAGAGTACATAATGTTATTATTATTATTATTAAAATCTCATTTTTATCCATGTATCCCCTTGTTCAAACTCCCTTCCCCCTCCCGCCCGTTCCAGTCACTCTCTCTTCTCAGTTTCTTTAGCCCAGCTGTTGTTACTGTTTAAGAACCACAAAGAGGTGTCTTATGGAGCAGTGGAGTTTTATGGGCTTCTTGGGTTCTGGTAGTTTTATTTCTTTCATGAGCCTGTTCAACTTCATTTAATTCCTGAGTCTTAGAGATGTTTCTTCTGCCTCCAAGAGGAAATGTTTGAAGATCTAGAAAACAACGGTGTGAGGCATTGTTGCATACAAAACAAAAGGTTTGGTAACTCTGTGTTCTGTTATGAAGTGTTGGGCAAAATAAATAGAATAACCCATCTGTCTTATAGTTGTGACTCTTTGGTCAGAGTTTCATGTAGATCTGGACACTTGATTTGCAAATTGCCAAGCATAGGTCATTAAAACTTGTCAATTAATAGTAGGCAATGTCCCATACGCCTGAAATTTGAGGCTAATTTATCCATTTGAGACTGGGCAAATATATGCTTAGAGTAATTCCTCATTAAGACAACTCCAATGAGAATGCTCTAGTGGGAGTAATTAAAATCAAGTAGTGGTTTGGTCATGAAGCTAGCTCATTAGACACAGAAGGGTTTGTTTTCACAGACATAGCTTGCAGCTACTGTTAATAAAGACTCTGGGAATATTGGTAAACTCAGGTCCTCCTCCAATCAGGTAGGGCTGTGTGCCTTCTGGAAGTCTCTTTTTTTTGGTTTATTAATATGAGAGTGAGTACTTCACACAGTGTTTGGATGTGATCAGGTCTCAAGGGTGATAATATTGTCTCAAGAGAGGCAGTGGGCATCTACTTTTCTAGAGCTGCCTCAGGAAGACTCGTTTCATTTTCCATCACAAGTGCTGCAACCTGCTACTTGGGTAATTGCAGCTACTTCCATTGACCTGCATGAGAGGAGGCTTGTGAAAGGAAGGTTGAATTAGAAAAAGAGAAAGAAATGACTTTGTAATGGATTAAATCATAGTGTTGGGAGAAAATGTATGCTGTTTTTACTCCCATTGTATTTGTGTTTTATTGCTCATGGTTAATATCGCATTTTAGTATCTTAATGAGGGGTTGGCTTTTAAAGCTGAAGTACTTTGAACTCACCATGCTTCCATTCAGCTCTGCTGGAGCCCTGCATTGCTTCATCTCCAGGTCTCCCAGATCCTTTAGAGGATAGAACATTAGAGCAAATTAGGGCACTTGGCTTGGTGAAACTCAGCCCCCTAAGAAGAATGTATTTTGTTTACGGAATGTGGCATGCTGTGTTGCTAAACTATTGTGATTGCACCTGCCCATATCCTTCTTCTTTCTCTGAGAGGAGATACAGTGTGTACCTGTACAAAATAGCCCTAGATTCAATGTGCATGAGGATGGAGAAAGCAGGTGAATTGCCTGCAGGCTCGGGCACAATAGAAATGCTCTACAAAGGTGTATGTTTGTGCATTGGTCTTTTATTTGTTCCTCAGCTTTAAATGCCTGGCATTTTTACAATGAGATAACTTAAGTCCTTTGTGCACCTCAGGGCTTCATGAAAGAAAAAAACAACAACAACAACAACAGAGAAGAAGCGATAGGAAGTGTATAACAAAGGAGTGGGGCCATGAAAGAATCTCAGAAACTACATAGCACAGAATGTCCTAGAATCAAAGGCCTCATTTATAAAACTAGAAGGAATCATTTTAATGCAGTCCCAATTTTATTTTCCACTTTGTGAATTTTTCTAATTTAAAAGCTTATGTATGGAAGACACAATACGCATAAACACAAGCTTACCAAATTAATCACAAGTTGACCTGCTTTGATTGTCTATAAAACCCTAGATTTAAAATAAGGGCACTTAATATTGAAATTCAGTAAGGATGATGCACACTCAAGCTATCTTTATGCAAATGAAGCCTACAACAGAAAATAAACTGGTTGGTCTATTTCTTACTCGGAATGTATTGAGTTCTATAATAAGACTTGGGAGCACAGAGCAATCGCAGCTTCTGTTAACATCAGATGTCAGGAATGAAGAGTGCTACTTCAGTGTTGGGTCCCTGAATGCAGGATTATATATCTGTTTATTTATGTTACCTTATTTTCAAGGTTCAGAGGTAAATATTTCAGATTCTCAGGACTGTTGTAATGAACTTCTGACTTGAAGTTCAGCAGCTCTGCATTTCAAGTAAATGCATTTCAAGCTAGCTCAATAGATACTAAGGCATGGAGACTTTTCTGTCTCCTGGTTTTCTCAGTAGCACATACATGCTAGGAAAACTGGATAGCTAAATACAAGAGCTCTGAAAATTGTGTGTTGATAGACCTTCACCTTGCATCATAGCCGGATAAATTTGGAAAGTCAATATAATATTGAACCCCATTTTTGTCCTTTGAAAAATGCTGAAGTGTTAATCTCATAAAGAATTAGAATAGAGACCAAATTTCTACAAGTCGGTCAAGGAATCAGCTGTTGTTCACTTAACAGTTTCTGAGACATCCTCCACCTTTCTATTCTTGATCTGAGATATGCCCAGGTTCTATCTGACTCTCCTCCCACCCTTGTGATATACTCTTCAGTGAACTGAAATCTTTATGACTTACATTCCATGTGTTTATGCTGTCTAAGTCAATCTCTTTGTCTCTTACTCTGTCCCTGTCTTTTTCACTCTCTCTTCTTTTGATTTTCTACATAACAATAAGTCATTTGCTTAAACATTTTTACACGTTGAAATACAATATATTTTAGTTTTATATCCATATCACATGTATCACTGTACAAAAGGACATAGTTTACAATAAAGCAGAGAACCTCTTTTCTACCTTCAGTCCCTTGTTGTCTTAACAGTCTCTGTTTAAAGAGTTAAGATTTTCCATTTGTATTCATCAATTGTATCATTATCCATAGGCTTCTGGATATGACAAATAAAGACTTACCTTTATGGGGCATTCCATTTTTTCTTTCCTGACTCCTAAGCACTATGCAACTATCATTAACTTGTACTTGCATCATTTTGACTGTATAGTATTTACATATTATGTTCACATATTTGACTATGCAAATATCATATCTACAACAACCATATTCCATAATAATATTCTTTCACATTATATTATTTATTTTGTTTTTCAACTCTTTTCAATGTTGTTCCTCAGCATTCCAAAAAGATTTCATTGTCTCCTCCCAGAATCTGTCTAAGTTGTTCATATTCTTAAGAAATTAAAGAAACATCTGATGGTGTGTGTGTTGTGTTATTGTGGGGGTGGGAGGATGTAATTTTCTTTGGTGGTATTCATCTTCCCACATATCTTATCTTGACAAAAATCCTCTTTCCCCATGCACCTGCCTCTCCCTTCCCATTCCTTTATACTCCTTTCAGATCTTTTATCTAGCTTACAACTACTAGACAGCACATGTAATTTTGATCTTACTGTGTTTGGCTTATTTTGCTTTAAAATAATACACACACACACACACACACACACCACCACCACCACCACCACCACCACACCAAATGTGTGCTCACCACTAAAAGAATAAAATTAAATTTACATGCCTCAACTCTGCACAAAAATAAAAAAGGATCAAAGAACAAAATTTTAATACTTATAATGCTGGAGGAAAATACATGAAACACAGTTTAGGTTATAGACACAATTAAGAACTTTTTCAACACTTTCCTTCTAGCACAGAAAATAACTCTGAGAATCAATAAATAGGATTACATAAAATGTAAGTTCCTGGATAGCAAGGGAAACTATTTTCAGAATGAACAGTCTACAAACAGGGAGAGAAACTTAATATGAGTGCTTAATATATAAAATATTTTTAAAACCTACAAAACACAAATGCACTCCTCCCCTGTAGAAAGAAAAATGCCAGTCAATAGATGAACTAATTAAATGAACAGATTTTAAAAGAAGAAAGGTAAATGGCCAATAAATATGAAAATTTTATTATGAAAATTAAATGTTTAACATTCTTAGCCATCTGGAAAAGGGAAATTAAAATCACTCTGAGAATTCATCTTATTGCAGTCTGAATGGCTATGATCAAGAAAACAAATCACAAATGCTGACAAGAATGTGTGGAATGAACCTTATTCATTGCTGGTGGGAGTAGAAACTTCTATAGTCACTCTGGAAACCAGTTTCTAAAAAAAAGAAAAAAAAAAAAAAAGAAGAAGCAAGCAAGAAAAAGAAACTTTAATAGACCTAACATACCCAAAGAACTCTTTATCTTATAGCAGAGAGACATGCTCATTCATGTATCTGAGTGCTCTATTTATAATTGATAGAATGTGGAAATGGCTTAGGCATCCATCAACTGATAAAGAAAATAGGCCAGATACAAACAGAGGAATTATGGAAATTAGATGGGCCGGGGAAAGATTTTTATTTATTGAGGTGAGCCAGACTCAGACAAAAATCACAGTTCTCCTTTTTATGAGGATTCTGATTTTAATGTTTGTGTGTATCCAAATAAGGGAGTATCAGAGTAGTTGTGAACTGTGAAACTAGAAGGAGACCATGAGAGCTAAAATTTTTCAGGAAGAGGGAGGATGAGAGAAACAGGTGAAATGAGAGAGAAAAGAGGCCGCTGGGATAAAGATTAGCGAGAAGAGAGAATCAAAGCCCAAATCTGAGTCGAAAGCACCACAGCAAATCCTAATATTAGTTAGGGTTAGAGTTAGTAGCATACATCAACAAAACCAAAGCCAAAAGCAACTTGAAATGACTGTACACGTATTTTACAAGTGTTTTTGCTAAACCAAAGCATTGTAATATGTGTTAACTGTAACTCAATGAGAGATTACAACTCAAAATATAAATAAATATCTACAGAAATTTTCAATAAAGAACAGACGGCACATCCACCTTTCTGTTCTGTGGGTTTCAACATCACTCAAACTGTTTATAGAACATAAATGCTCCATTTACTAATGTGCTTATGTATTCTCCTAAGATCACACCTCAGATCTTACACTTCTCACTACATGAAAGAGTCAGGGACCTGGTGATATGAGGTGGTGATAAGTGACTGTGGTTTTGAACCCATTTGTGGCAAACCTACAGAACTTCATCTAGATTTTAGAATCTAAAGTAAACATGTTTGCAGTTAAATGTCAGAGACTTAAGATCAGAACAGTAGTAAACATGTATGTAGTTAAATACTTAGGATCAGAAAAATTGCTATCCATCTTTATTTGAAAAGTAGGAAGAATAATGTGTAGTCTACAGTGATTCAGTAAGAATGGTTGGTGTCTGACTGGTAGGTCAAGGATTTGTGGTAGCTATGGTTAATATTTTGGTAGAAAAGAAACATTTGAAGCCCTGCCTATGACGTTATACATACAAAATGTGGGGATTTGTTCATGCAGTTTAGAAAACAATGACTTACTAAGTTTCTATGTGTACCAGAGAGCTAGGTAAATAAAACACTGCACATTCCCAGTGCTCTTGCTGTCCTCGTGAAACCTCATACAAAAGGATAGTTGGTAGTCATGGGTATCATTCAGCATCTTTGTGTTGCTGGAGATTGTAGCAAAGCAAAGAAGCAAATCATTCAATTCAGTGCAGTAGAGTGTGAATTTAGAATATATTTTACATGAAGAAGATGTGTAAGTTGTTGGTATTATAAGCAGAATGGAGATGAATAAATATTAAACTCAAATAATGTAAACACAAACATATAATTTATATATATGATGGATTTAATTAGCATATGTTAAAATAGTAACAATAAATGATTCATATCTGAGTGACTAAGAATATGGTATTTTTCAGTACATGGAGTTAGGTGACTCAACAATCCCTGTCTTGAACTGAAGACCTGAAGGACTCCTTAAAAGCTGCCAGGCTGAAGATGATGGTGGAAGCCTAGTATCATCAAAGGAATCAGCAACAGCATGAGAATAAATTAACCCACAAAAAGAGGGAGGTCAAGCAAGCCAAAAGTGAGTTACCTTTCTTCTTTCATTTGTATTTGCTTTGTTTGGACAGTGCCTCACTATACAGCCCTGGCTTGTTTGAAGCTCACAATGTAGAAAAGGCTGGACTTACCCTCACAGAGACCTTCTTACCTCTGCTTCCAAAGTGCTCTAATTAAGGGATGTACTAGGGCACCTGATTTTCATTTTCTTTTTACCTGGGCTGCTACCAAAATGTGCTACACATGTTGTATGGCTCTTCTCATCCATTATGTCAACCAAGACAATTTTTCAGTTCTAAATTGTAGCAAATTGATATTTAAAGCTATCACAGGGAGTTTGTTCATTGCTCTTGTAAAATATAGAGGTTGATGTTTGTGGAAAGCAGACTGTAAACCAAGGAGAACTGGAGAAGCAGAAATCTGAAATTAAGGGACAAAGCCTGAGGACTCTAATTTTTGAGCCAGGAAATCACAGTCATGTTTTATGGCTCTTCAAAAATAACCCAAAAGTTTCTCTGTTATTTTGAATGACTTTGATTTCTTTTTAAATTAAAAACTATGACATTATAACACCGTTTCTTTAACATTGAATTAATATCCTTAGTAACTTGAGGGGAATCCTTTGGGAAATTACTTTAAGTTTCACCAGTACTATTTTTTTAAATGGTTCATCTCTGGAATCTTGAATTTTTATAATCTCATCTCTGACTTTATCTTTTTTCTGTATCCTCATTAAATCTGTATCTTAAACGTCCTCCCTTAGTTCCATCCCGGTGCACAAGCCCATTAACCCCTGTCTGAATTCTTTTGTCTCTCTGAAACACGGCTAATTATATTACCACCTCTCTACATTTTTAAGCTATTTATTTCTCACCAACCATCAGCCCTGGGTAATACACAGTGTCTGCTTTCTTTGATGTTAAAATTAAAAGCACTGATGATCAAAGGCACTAAACTATCCATTGTGTTTTCCATGGTGCAATGTATTAGTTATAATTTTGCAGATACTTAATGTTGTGCATGTTAAAATGTTACTTTTCTGCTAATCTTACTTAACTGGAAACTGCTTTTTAGTACAACTTGCAGATTCAAAACCTTTCTTAGAAGATACTGACAAGATTGTCCCCAAACTTTTCAGTGTCCATGCTGAAGGTGTTTGTCTTTATCCAGTAAATTCTCTGTGACTAACTGACAACACTTGGCTTTGGCTGCTATGGTAACACAGAGATGATGATCAGCATACTTAAGTAAATTAAAGTCTTTTTATATCTAACTTATAAAAATTTATAATAAGTTCAAACTATATTTAAATGTGTGAGCAGAATATTGAACACTTATCCCTAACCTTCTAACTACATTAAACTGTGTGTAAGTAGCCTTAATAGTTGACTTTTAAATAAAACAAAACTGAAAGACATCCAGCTTCTTATACTAGACCTCAGCAACAAAGCAGAATTTCCACAGGTAGCATATGTATCTAAAAAAAGAAACTACAATTAACATGGAAAAATAAATACTAGACTAAGCTAATGAAGAGATCACAATATCCAGAAAAGTTAAAGCTAAAAATCTGGTCCTTAATTATACTGAAAAGTAAACTTATAACTTAGGGGAAACAAAAATCCAATATGGGCTCTGTTTTCATATATCTTCCTCTATTTTGTGAATAGGTGGGATAACATAATCAGTGAGGAGTCAATAATGAAAATGGAGGGTAAAAGTTAACGTTAAAGAAATTAAAGCATCCATGTGCATAGAGTTGCACTTGGCCATGTATCCCAGGCATATGGTTATTTTTCTTTGCAGTATTTAATGCCAGAGAAATAGAAAAAAATCAATCAATAGATAATTTTAGCCACAAAGACTTAATGATACATATTTCTGCTTGACATAAGTCTTATAGACTTTCTCAATATTCAGAAACTACCTTAAAATTTATATCAATTTCTTACAGTATATAATAAAGAAAAATAGCTTTGCACTTCTAGAAAGAAATGGAGATAGGGTAATTTGAAATATAACTACATTGTATTGACAATATGGCCTAAACTCAATAAAGTGTAGCCAACCCTAAGTAGTCTCAAGTTCTGTACCTATATTCAGCTAATCATAGACTGAAACCATGTGAAACATGTATTCATGCATGGCTCCCTCCCTTATTGCCTAAACACTAAAGTATAATGTATGTACCACACATCATTAGATATTATGAAGCATTCAAAAATTACTGTATAAGAGGAGGCACACAGCCTTCATGTCCACATTGTGTCGCTTCATATGAGGATTATTGTTGTATTATGTACTTCGCCTGGACTTTCGGGCAAAGCCTCAAGTTTTGGACCCACAGTCCCACAGAGACACACAGACACTTACATTAATTTTATGCTGATCAACCTAGGGCCCAGGCATATAACTTGCTAACTCCTTCACCTTAACTCAACCCATGATTCTTATCTTGTTCAGCCATGCAGCTTGGTACCTTTCCTCAGCAGCATTTCAACTTCTTTCCTCTGTGTCTCCTGTCATCTCTGCTCTGCTCTGTGATATTTGAAGTGTTGTCTTAGTCTGGTAGCCCCACCTACACTTCCTGTCTGCCTCAGGTCAATCAGCTTTTTATTAATCCAGTAGGAGGGACAAGTATTTACAATGTACCATAATCCCACTGCAGGTTGTGAATATCCACAGGTAGACATAAGGAGGAGTGCTCAAACACTCCAGTCTCCACTACCCCAGATATTGAGCAACTGAGCTTTACCGTAACTGAGCTGATGGTGAGGAGGAAGTACTCAAACCCAGATCACTCTAGACTTTGACACAAAGAAGTAAAATATCCTGCAGCCCATTCAAAGGAACACAGAGAAAAATGGTCTATGTTTCTGGCAAATGGATAAGAAAAGTAGCTGTTTAAAAATATATCTTAATGATTAACCACATAACAGAGCATTACTCATCTAGCATATAGAAGGCCCTGGGTTCAATCCCTAGACAACAACAACAATAGCAATAGTAATGGCAAAAACAGCAACAAAAATGACTGTCAACAAAACAGTAAAAAAGCAAAAGCCTGTGTCTTAGAGATACTCTTTCTTCAGAGGATAGCCATTGCCATTCTTTTCAGCTCCTAACCAAGAGTAGAGATGGGAATAACTGAACTTGGTCCCCCTTCAGACTCTAATGCATGATGTCCACAGAGCTGAGAAATACCTTTGAAGGCCACAATCCAAGGGCAAAGGTCTACTAACATCAGAATGATGACATATTTTCAGGCTCCTTTTATAAGTGGCTGCAGTGTAGAGGCACCATTCTATAATACTACAATTTCAGAGACAGCACCCTGGTGAAAATGTATTCTTGGCTCCATAGTGGAAGAACATTTCAGGAGGATTTAGGGGAAAGCATAATTGGAGTTTATCAAAAGGCATTCTAACATAGATTTAAGCCCAAGTGTTAATAGGGAGTGTTAATAGATGAAGTGTAAGGCACATTTAATTGTAGGCATGGTCTTTTCAAGGGAGAGTTATGTCTTGTTCAATTTTGCATGCTGTATCTGTGATCCTCTAGATTCATGAGTTATATTATCTCAAGAGAGACTTACACAAAAGTCTAAATTTAGTGAATTTTCTTTTTTATAAAGTCAAAACTGTAAGGTAGATTTGTGAAGTTTACTGTTCTGATTTAAAAATAAAGGGCACTGCAAAAAAAAAAAAAAAAAACAAAACAAAAAAAAAAAAAAAAAACTCTTTCTTTTGGCCCCAAGTAAGCATAGTTTATTTTCTCTGATATCTCTGTTTGAGATGCCTTCAATGAAACAGACACTGTCTCTGTGTACTTTTGGTTTTGTCTTTGATCTCTAAAGTTCCTTGATTCCATCAGTTGATATGGCAAACCAACCAGATCCCTGGGTGGTAGGGCTCAATTTTTTCCCATGTTTACCTTTCAAGATCTACTCTACTTTGGACCTGGCATTAACATCCTGGTACATTAAAGACAAGTCTAAAGGACTGGAAACTGCATGGATCATACTTCCAAATCCAACTAAAAATAAATAACAGCAGAAGGGAATGCTGGGAGTTCCCAAATATTTATAAAGCAAACAATATTTTCTGAAGCAGAACATCTGCTAAACAAGAATATTCAAGAAAAAACTACAACAGTTAGAACTAAACAAAAGGGAAAATAAAACCTATAAAAAGTACCAGGTGCATTAAAAAACAGTCCTTTGAGGAAATTAATAATTGCATACATTAGAGAAGAAGGAAATTCCAAGGCAAGGAAAAGTGGGTTAAATTTTAAGTACACAGAAGTTAAGAAACTGCAAACACTTGGGTAGAAATCTCTGAAACTGAGAGTAAGTGTTCAAGAGGGGAAATTAATAAACTTTAGTAGCATTGGGGATTGGACCCCAGAGCTGCATGCATGCTAGGCAAGCATTTTCCCACTAAACTCTACCCTCAGCCTTCTCTTTAATTCTTATTTGGGAATAGAGTTTCACCAGATTGGCCATGGATTCATTATGTAGCCTAGTCAGGCCTTGGATTTATGATCCAGCTTCTGTAATAGTTGGGATTAAAGGCCTGAGCCACAAGGAACCCTAAAAAGGCTAGCTCTTTCAAATATCAGTAATTCATTTTGACGCTTTAAATAACAGAATTAAACATGTACTCTTACAGTCATCATATACCATTGATGTGGATAATCTGCTTTCTCCTAGAGAGTAGGCCTTTTTTCTTGAGAACTGTTTGATCATATTTTACATTTTCTCTTTCAGAAAGAGACAGGACAGATCTTTCTTAATTCTTCTCTTTCAAAATTGTTGGGCTTGATTGAAAATAAAACTCATGAAAATGTAGATGGACCACACTAATTCACACTCAGCCTCCTATGCTCCCATAAAGATATTATTTTAGTAGTTCCAGAAGAATAGAGCAACTTCACATGTGTGTTTCTTCAAATAAGTTAAGATCTTTTCATACCAAAACTATTATATAAATAAATGTTCATATTAGCTTTGTTATTGTCAAAAGGGAGAAGTAACAAAATATATCTGTGTAGGAAAATGAATAATCATTTTGTCACCTCCATACCATGAAATATGATACATCATAGGAAAAAAAAGTTACTGAGCCATGAAAGAACATTAAAGAATAGAAAATACATTTGTTCTTGAGAAAGAAGCCTGTCTGAAAATGCTACAAACTTTGTGATTCCCAACTATAGGAAAATAGAAAGAACCACAGGAACAGCAAAGAGGTCAGTACCTGTCAGGTCTTACAGTGTGTAGGGGTTAAAGAATTAGAACACAAAAGAACCCTAGAGAAGATAAACTAAATTGTGCAATACCACAGTGATAAACCCATAGCATTGTACGTTAGCTGAACTCCATAAGAATGAGCCATTACGTAATCTCTGAGCTCTAGTTAGTTAGGAATCTGTCTTAGTTATTGGATTATTGCTATTAAAAATCACCAGGGCCAAGGCAAATTTAAAAGAAAATATTTAATTAAAAAAACCTATAATAAGTTTTTCATAGGATTAGAGCCTATGTATGTATGGCAGAGCACAGATGTATGTAATGGAAGCAAGAGTTGAGAGATCCCATCTTGATTTCAAAACAGGAGGCTGAGAGAGATATTGGAAATGGGACAGGCTTTGAGATCTTAAAGCCACTTCAGTGACACACCTCCAACAATAAGGCTACATCTCCTAATTCTTCCCAAACAGTTAGAAACAAATAGTGACAAAGTCAAATTGAGTATTTGATCCACAGGAATACAGGTAAGTTCATTCTTACTGAGATTTAGGAAATACATGCTCTGTAAACACCATAAAGCAGTATTTTGTGGGTTTCTTTCATTTGGTGTGCCTGTGCATGTGTGTGTGTGTGTGTGTGTGTGTGTGTGTGTCTGTGTGTGTCTGTGTGTGTCTGTGTGTGTCTGTGTGTATAAGAGAGGAAGAAATAGAGGGGGGAGAATAGAGTTGGGTGGACAGGAGGTTGGGATCTGGGAGGAGTTGGGAAGCATGATGAGAAAAAAAAATCAGACGTAGTTAATGATCAGTAAAGATTTCTTAGATATGGCCAGAGCAAATATCCATGTCAGACAGAGGAACAGAGGAACAGATCTCATAGAGCTCTAGGAAAGAGTTAATTAAAGGCTGTGCTGGGTATTATTTTCATTAAATTAAGGGTTATTCTATTATTTTTTTTGAGAATCAAACATCGTGGAAATTAAAGAATAACATACTATTATCTGCACTTTTTAGGGTTTATATTGAATGTTAAGTGTGCTAAAAGATTATAGAGGCAGCATGAGACATAACAGTTCAACAAATGTAAATAGACTTAAAATATGTCAACAAAAGCAAACGTAGAGACAGTGGACAGACATAGAGCATTGTGATATGCATAATAAACAGTTTCTGGAGCTTGGTATTATTTAGAGCAGAGCACACACACACAGGGGAGAGTTATATATTAATATTTTTTAAATATTATAATTTTTGTTACTATTTTTCTAACCATGAGAAAATAATTGACTTACTAAGTTAAAGGAGGCAAAGTTTGTTTTGGCCATGTTTAAGAATGGAAGACATGTCAGTGGGAGTGTGAAGTGGTTGGCAATACTATATCAGCAGTTGAGAGATGAATTCTAATAAACATCTTACTTTTCCTCATGCAGTCCCAGATACTCTCCATGTACTGGTGCTGCTATTTTGGATAAATTTTCTCTGGTCAGTTAAGCCTCTCTGGAAACTCCCTCAGAGATATATCCAGAGGTGTGTCTCCTAGGTGATTCCAAATTTGAGTCAAACTGAAATAAATGATAAGTATCACAGGCATATAACCAACATAATTTATACCTTTAATAGAGTACATAAAATCTATAAGAACAACTCTGCTGAGCTGCAGAAGCTTTCTGCTTTCCTTGCCCTTGTGGAGGGCAGGAACAAAGGAGAGGTAGGAGAAAGAGCTGACACGGCATAAGCTTTATATTTTAGAAGATTTTCTGGAACTCAAACACAACACTCAAAGAGAACATTTTTTCCCATTTGGTTATGTGGGCATGCACAACTAACAGTGAGATGGGAAAATTGATTTTTTTTTACTCTGAGTGACAGGTTGCTATAGAAATCTAGTGTTCAGAATGAAGAAGGATGTTATTTGGGCACAACAGCACATGAGTCAAGAAAGAGAACATAAAACTAACATTTTTCTCAACTTTCAACTTGATCATAGTTTATTTTTTTGTATTTCGTTTTATTATTTTTTATTCTATGTTGGCTATGTGAATTCAGCTTTGTGTGTATTGAAGTACCAAAAACAACGTTTGTACTCCAAAAGAAGCAACCTCTGTTATACCTTTGAGTGAGAGAGTTAAAGTTGACTTTCTTCATGATAGTCTTAAACTGTAAACTGTAAGAATCTCTTTCTATCCCAAATTGCTTTTGATCATGGTATTTTGTCATAGCCAAAGAGACCTATCACAATAATACTCATTAAATAATAAATACTCATGCAATAATATATAATTATAAATATCTATACTATAATATATTATTATATTATACACACATACGCCATAAAGTTTTGGTATTTTAACAAAAATGTATAGTGATCACACTGACTAAAATAGAAAAAGAAAAGCCACTCATTTGGGCAAAGTGGGGATACAATACCTTATGTGTCATTCTCAAAAAGATGGCCATAAGGACTTGGAGTCAAAGCTCAAATTTGAGAGTATGCACAGGGCTTCTGGAAGACTGTTATGGAATCTAAATAGTGGTTTATAAGTTAATGGCTCCATGTCTGGCAATTATAGCAATGAGAATGGATGGAGATAAGCAGAAGAGATTGACAATAAATAAGAAAGCCCAGGACAGTGGCTGAGGTTGAGAGCATGAGATGAATCAGAAGTGAAAATTACTTTAAGATGAAATGGAAAGTACCTAAGTGATTAAGAGAAAGGGTAGAATTAAGGACATAGATTGGTTTTAGGAGGAAAGATAATTACAATAAGGAGAGGTATTGTCAATAATGAATTAGTCTTCTGAAAAAGTAAAAAAATAATATGGCCCTTTGAGTTGTTAGTAATATATCTGTTCATAACCTTGATGTGACAATGAAAAAAAGGATAAAAGGCTAGGATATGAATGAGGGGTAGAAATAAAGATATGAATTTAAGATTGCTTCAAAGGATGATGGAAAAAGGAATGAAGTCATAGAAAAGGTTAGGAAATAAAAGGACTATTGAGTGATTTTAAGCTTTTATGCTTTAGTAGATTTATTGTCAGAGAGTTCATGTCTACACAACTGAGCAGAAAAAGGATCTTATTTTTGTCCTTCCTTAAACATACACAGCCTCACCTAGCAATGAAACCCCATACCAAAATGGTGTACTTACTACAGTCAATATATTATCATCAGAGTTTATACTAAGATTATTCTTGGTTTTTAAATGCAAGGATTTGTCATTTTAGTCCCAAAGAGAAGAGTTAAACACACCTGAAAGTCAGTGTACTATTCAATTCCTTCTCTTATTCTATGAACTTTTTCAGGCTCCTTTTCCCCAACTCTTTGCAACTAAGAGTCTTTGTATTGTACTGACATACATGGATTTGCCCTTTCCAGACTTTTACATAGTTAGTAACTTTAAAAACTCTGTTTTTATATTGGCTTCTATACTGTCTCATAAGTAGTAGTCAATTTAATTTTAGTGCTAAATAATATTCCTTTGTATTGTATACTATATACTCACTCACCTACTTGAAGATATCTTGGTTACTTACATTTTTGACAATTATGAATACAACTTGTTCAGAAAGAGTAAAACAATTAAAAGTCAATGGATTTTTTATAAAAGAGTATAATTTGACTTGCAGGACAAGTTATCATCATAAAAGATAACAAAGTAAGCACATTCAAATTTCTAACAGAAATCTGCTTAAAGAAGGTATTGTTGTATCCCTGAGGTAGTAGAAGCTGAAATGTCATTTAAAAACTGTGGTATTTGGGGTGGTCCAGCTTGAAAGAGGGAAATTTATGGGAACATAGTAGCAAAGGCCCCTGGTTTTGGTGGGAATGTTCTTTGTATGCTGTAAATAAAGAAAGTGTTTTGGGGGATGTATTTACTCATTAGTGGACTCTAAACAAAAAAGTAAAAAGCAAAGCATGTCCAGGCTGCAAACTACATTGAACAGCTTGGGATCTGAAGCACCTTGGAGTGGCACCTTGGAGCCCATTACCTCCAGAGGAACATCTGATCCAGTCTTCATGTTGGGGTGACGAAACAGATCTGCCTGGAGTGGATGCTGAACTAAGCAATATTGGGACCTTGGGACCTTCTGCCCTTGCTGGAGAGTAGATAAAGACATGTGGAGAAAAGAGAGTGACTGGAAGGGGTGGTAGTGGGAAGGGAGCTTGAACAAGGATATACACGGGTAAAAAAACATGACTTTATTCAAAATAAAAAAAAATTAATTAAAAAAACAAAGTGTTTTGGCCTGTGTCAAGTGCTGTAGAAATAGGCAGGGGAATTGAGATTCAGGTACAAGGAATGGTTTGTCAGACAGACTTGAGCCAGCTGCCAAGGAAGAAGCATGTAGTCATACAGTTGAGCTGCGGGCCATGGCCCAGCCGCAGCCATATGGACAGGTAGATTAATGGAAATGGGCTGAATTAAGATGAAAGAGTTACCTAGCAATATTCCTGAGGCCAAACAGGATGTAATTTATATAACCTTCTGAGTCATTTTTTAAGGGAAAATTGGCCACAGGCAGGTCAGAATTCTGACCCTTATTGTGTCAGAAAACACATACAACACCTGATCCTTTTGTAGGTTTAGCTAAAGGAACACACTAACTTTTTATTGTACAGCTATGTATAAGTTTTCCATAGTTGAAGGAGAGAGGGAAGATTAACAATTATAATTTTCTTGTTCCACTGTGACAAATGCTGAAGCTGAAAAGAAGGCCTTTCCAGAACCGAATCTCTCCAGAAGGAAGAACATTCTAAGACTATCTGCTTCTTACTTTCTCAACTCACAAATGGGCAGGTACTTTAAAACAAACTTGTGGAGGTCACAGTCTGGTCTTTAATCATCCTACTTCAGAAATCTTACCTCCTCGCATTCATCATTGTCAAAACAATCGGTCTGTGGGACAGCAGTGAATTGTAGTCTTGGAATTTTAAGATCATTGTAGAGTTCTAACAGTTCTCTCTGGGGAGGGGTGAAAGGATGGGTCAATGACATAGACCTCAGAAATCAGGTGAAAAGCAGACTGTAGACTCATTTATTCAGAAATGGAGAAAGCCTTATATACCCTTCTCCCAGCACCCAGGCCATCCCTTATTTATTGGATGGGAATAATTAGAAATTCTGACAGTGTCTGTTGCTATGCAGAATCCACACAATCTGGAACTCTGGGCAGTGCCTGTTGTTAGGCCCACAGGCAGATTCCAGGTTGTAAAATGAAAGACATTATGTGCATGCCTTGGCAACTGGTTTGAGCCAATTTTCTAGACTCTATGAACCTGTCTTACTACATATCTACCATTTTATTTTATTACATGGGCGCTCAGCAGGAGAGGAAGGAGTCCTTTGTTCCTGCCTTGCTAACTCTGTCTAAGTGGGGCTCAGCAATTGGACTTTGCCTGTTTTAGGTTGGCTTGCCAAATAAACTCTTATCTATCATTGATTACCAACCCTCAAAGAGGTTTATTCTTGGGAAGTCACTCCAGGTAAGGAGGATCATTCAGTAGCCTTTGAATTTCAGAAAGCCAGGCATGCAAAACCTCCTGTGGAGCACTATGAGTTGGATATCTAAGAGCCAATATCACCAGTAGGTCACTTTAGTGGCTACCCATTGTTGCTGGATGTGCCATAGTCTCCTACACTTAAAAAGGAGAGAAATTAAAAGCAAAACCTTGCCAATCAAAACATAAGTGAGAATCCAGGAGGGATCAAACATCAATTTTTATATTATGCCTAATCTTTAAAAAAAAAAATGATTCAAAGGTCATAGCCTCTGTCCTTGTCTGATTAGCTAACTATGGGCCCTTAATATATTTAAACAGCTTTTGGCATGTTAAACTAACAATCCTCACCTCAAAATCATCATACAAAATGAAGAAAAAGTAGAAACAGTCTTTAGCTATTATAGAGTGCAATAAGAGCAAGAAAGGGAAGCATGCTTATTACCCATCCTGAGTTATTATCTTCTTGGCATAAATTGGGCCTCAAGCCTTGCTATCAAGAGTTTTCTGATCCGGTCTTCAAGGCTCTTAAAACATTCACTCTGCAGGACCTCTCAGCTTATTTCCACAACCTAGTTCAGAGCCTAGCAGAATTCTTTACTAATATTCTGACCTGTGTTAATGAGGTGGTGTTAAGAAGAGTAGACATGGACCCTACCAAAAACATGTTAATCAAACAGTTGGTTTTAAAGACAAGGAAAACTTATCAGGGTGCCAGATGTTGTTGAGTTCTAACAGTTCTTTCAGGGTAGGGGGTAAAAAGATAAAAAGTCAATGACACAGACCCTGGGAGTCAGGTAAAAAGCAGACTGTAGACTTTATTTCAGCAATGGGAAAATCCTTCCTCCCAGCATCCAGGCCATCCCTAATTGGGATTACAATATGAAGAAAATTGTGACATTACCAGTAGAGATAACCTATGATTAACCCATTAAAGGAATCTTTAGTATGGGCATCTTTGGAAAGAATTGAAGGAAATGTTGGACCTTATGAAACTGCCTAGGAAAGCAATGATGGTAACCTATGGGGGTTTCACCATTTGACTGGACATGGATGAGGGATCACAGTGGGCCCTCTATAGCCCAGAAGGGAGGGCCTAAGCTGAGATACAGAAAAAAAGGAGAATGGAGAATGAGAAACAAAACCTTAAAATAACATGGGGCACACACAGCAGCTTTGAGGAAGACTCAGCTGGAGGAAATGAAAGCATTTTGTAGAAAATAAGAGTTCTCAAAGCTCTATTAGTATACCAGAGTCTCTTAACCAACAATACTTGAGACTGGTCATTTATAAAGGGCTGTAGTATGATTTTCCACAGTTTTGAAGACTAGGAGTACCAAGATAAGGTGCCAGCAAATTCAGTCATGTAGTGAGTACTTATTTCTGCCCCAAGAGGTACATAGTGTCTGTGTCCACTAGTAGGAAACAGTAGGGGGAACTCCTGTGACAGTTGAGATGGAAGAGCCTGAAGGGAAAGATCCTTTTATGAGGATATGTCTTAGTATTCATGAGCTAAAGTCACCCTAAAGCGTTTTCCTCCTGAAGGTCATACTGCCTAACGTTCCAATTTTCATATGAATTTTACAGGGGGAAATAAGATCTTCAAATATTAATAGAAGCTTTGTAGCATCAATGTGTCCTTCTCCTGTGAACCATCTTGAGATGAGAGTTGATAATCAAACAGAAAGTATCCTGATGTTTGGGAGAATTGTGTGCTAGAGATTTACAACCCACAGGCAGGACAGTGGGTTACAAATATAATACCCCATGACCCCTTATCCACAAAGCAGCAACCCAAACTTTAACATATAATTTTTCTCTTTGTTAGAAAGAAAAATATTATTGCTCAGTCTCCGCATTGCCCCAGAAAAAGGAGAGAGAGCCTTGACAAGGAGGTAAAGTGTATCAAGAAGATGTGGTATCAATATCCTTTCATGAAGACAAAAGAAAAACCTATAGTAACTTGGATTATGAGCCGCATAATCAAAGTGAAAATGAAGAGTGTGGCAACCTGCTAAGCATGGCTAGAAGGAGCAGAGTGGAGGAATGCTTCAGCCTGGAGTCTGCAGCAAATTTACAGGATACAGCATTCATGCACAGAGGTTATATCCATCCCTAAGGGTTTAAGGTATAGACTGGGGAGATCTCCCTTCTCCTTCTTCTTTTATTTTTCTCATTTCTCTCTTTCCTCTTTCCTTTTTTCATTATCTCTTCCTCACATCTAGCTTCTTTTTTTGTCATATGTGTAAGTTGTAGTTTTGAGTTGCATAAGACTAGCTGGTTGGATTGTGGACAAACATGAATTTATCTTCAGTTTTCTGTGTATGTTTGAGTATAGAGTCAAAATCAAAATGAAGATGAGATAAAGTTCTCATTTTGCAAAGAAGTTTGGTGATTCACTGAGACTCAACTATTCTAACCCATTAAAGGGGTCTCTTCATCAGTATTATGTAGAAATTTATTTCTTCCTAAAATTTTACTACATAAAATGTAGGTATCCACAAAAGTGCTAGGGAAAGTCTAAAATAAAGATAAATGCGTCAAACCCCTGGGTTGTACTATGAATATTTTCATGCAGGGTTCTGTTCACATGTCTCTGCACTCATTTACTTTAATCTCAATCTATAAGCATCCCTGGATATTGATGTGCTATGAAGCAAATTATTGATATTAATATAATTTCTCCCAAATATTTTAGCAGCCATGGCATTTTATATTTGTTTGATATAAAATATACAAATAAAATACCAAGCTACTAGGTATAGAAACTCTAATTGTTTGAAATATCTACACTTGAGTAACTAAGTCCTACACTGGCCTATAAAACAAGCAGTAAAATTTCTTATTAAATTCCCAAAAGTTCATATATTTGTGCTGTGGGTTACATAAAACTCAAGTTTTTATTCATCATTCAGTTGCTTGCTGGCATTGAAAAAATAAAAGCCATTGATAGTTTGTGGGTCACATTAAAAATTTGTTGGGCATGGTTTCCCATCTGGGACTCCATTTAGCATTCTTTCCATCTCCAACCACCCATAAGCTTGTTATTTTTATACTTTGTATTTTATACATGAAATCTAATTTTCCTTCAGTTGGTCTGTCAAACTAGGTTGCTATTCAAAAGGGAAACATCTTTCATATTCTTCCATTCATCTTCTCTGTACTGTTCAATGGTCACCAATTATAGTTTGAAAATTAAAAAAGACATTTGTGGTTCCAGAAGAGAAACAGCTATGGTGATAAGAAGTGGCCTCATTTATGTGTAATGTTGTGTTGTTTACCAGGAATGATAATGCTAATGCTAATGTTGCTTCCTCTAGATTAACATACTGATTTCCCTAATAAGAATGAGAGTGAGAATAAACTGAAGTAGTTGACTTCTTCTCCTTGTAATTTTGTTGCTTTCATTGCTGTTTTTATTACTTGGCTATCATTGACATAGCTTAATACTCCATTGCTTCTGTGAAACTAAGACTTGGGTTGAAGATGGTTTTCTGCTCCGGAGCTTCTTCCATAATAAAAAGCCATCAACTAAAATGATTGACAACCTGGGTAACTCATTAAAGTCTCCAAAAATACACCTTCTAAACTCACTTTTGTGGTTGGAGCAGCATTGCACTATTTTTGGTCAAGAAGAAAGGATTATCCACAACATTGTTTAAAATGCACACGACCACTGGAAGTATCTTCCTTAAAATCTATGATTAACAGTATTTTATTCTTAACTATAACTGTGTAAAAACACCTTGGAAGCCAGATATGATGGTACCTATTTCTAATTACAGTATTCTGGAGATTGAAGTAGTGAGATTCCTGTTTAATTTCTATTTGTTCCTTGTTTGTTAGTCTTTTGTTATTGATGATGTTGTTTTACACTCTTTTTTTATGTTGTTATTTTATAAAGTGTCTTAGAAAAAAAGCAATCTAAAGAAGGGTTATTCAGCTTATAATTTCAGGTTATATTGTGGAGAAGTCTACACAGAAACTTAAAGCAACTAAGTATATCCACAATTAAAAGCAGAGAGAAAAACAAACACAAGCATCCCTAATTACTGTGCTGGTTTTCCCACTCTCAGATAGTTTGGGGCCTAGCCCTTGAGATGGTGCCATCCACAGTTAGAGTGGGTATTTGTACCTTAACCCAACTAAGAAAACATTCCCTCACAGGCATGCTCATAGCTAAACAAAATGTAGACAATCAATACTACCTTTCAGGTAATTCTAAATCATTACAAGTTGCCAATTAAAACCAATCATCACACATCTGTCCTTTTTCATCCTATCCTACAAACACATTGATTTTAACACACAAAATTTAACTCTGTCCACAAAGTTTCATAATTGTTTGTCTTGTACTGTAAAATATGGTCCTCTTAAAAGGCCTTCAGCATCTTTTTCTTTTATTCACAATAGACTTTGTTTTTATACAGAGTACTCTGATTATGGTTTTTACTCCCCTATCTCCAGTAAGATACTTCCCACTACCCATCCAAATCCACACACACTTTTTGTCTCACTTTAGAAAATGAACAGATATCTAAAGCATAATAATAAAATAAAATAAAACAAAGATGTCAAACAGAATAGGACAAAACAAACATAAGAAAAATAGACAAAGAAAAATTACAAAACCTATATGAACATCCAGAGACATATTTCTCTGTACACACGAGAATACCATAAAATGACTAAACCATAAGTATAAACATAGTAAATATGCAAAGAATATATAAGGTAAAAAACAAACAAAACAAAACAAACTCCAAAAAACAAATTCCCCAAAAGCCCTTATTAAACAATACAAGACAAACAATCTCTAAAGATGTTGTTGAATTTGTATTGTGTTGGCAATCTACTGCTGGGCATAGGCCTAACCTTGAGAGTTATTTCTATCCCCAGTGAGATGCTATTGGAGAGAACTGATCTTTCAATTGCCAGTAGTTGGGAAGTAGATAGTTCCAAGTTTTACAGATAAGTGGTGATATTCACTTCTCCTCTCAGAACTGGAACTTCATCTGGTCCAAATTCATGCAGACCCTGTGCATGCTGCCACAGTTTCTGTGAGTTCATACGTATGTTGGTTCCTTTGTGTTTAGTGGGTCTTGTTTCCTTTGTGTTCCCCAAACCCCTAGCTCTTACAGTCTTTCAATATGCTTTACTGAAGAGTTCCCTGAACCCGAGTAAAGGCACTTAATAGAAACATCTCCTTTAGGATTAACTGTTCCAAGGTATCTCATTCTGCACTTTGTCCAGAGTGAGTCTTTGCATTTCTTTCTATATGCTGCATAAGAAGACTTCTCTGTTTACCAGATTGAACATTCAGCAGCTATGTTTTTAAAAATATCCTTTGACCTTGAGAAAGCTACATATTCCCTTTGGGGCAGGGGATGGTTGATGGTGATGGTCTGGTTAGGCAAATTACAGTGAAAATGTTTCAGAAATGAAATAGTAAATATGACTGTAATAATTTTTCATAGCTCAGAAAACTATTTTTGTTTCCTTCTTTTTTTACACACATATATTAAACAAAAAAGGTAGATATGGTATAAATAGATTTAAAAGGTTTAAAGTGTACATCTTAAGAGATTCCAAATACCCTTGTTTTCAATTGGATTTCTCCATACTGAGTTCAGAGTGTTATAAGTTAAATTTTATTTTGTCCAGTCTTAAGTTGTTTTTAGAAGTCTTTTTTAATGCTTCAAACTGTCCAACTCAGTGAACTTTTATAGTGAAAAGTTCATGAGGCCAGAAGATGAGAGTGTCTGTAATCTGGAAGGATGCAGGTCAATATTTCTGAAAAGGTACAGAGCCTCTCATATGGACTAAAGACTATATACTCCTGACTACTGCCATGTCTTCAGGCACCTATACATATACTGCTCAGTTCCTGCCTTCACCTGTGTGTGCATCGGTCTGATCCATTGTAACTCATGAAGTTTCCTGTGCTGTGCTGTTACTGTTGGTCCCCCATACCAATGTGAACACAGAAACATGTTTAAATTATTGCTAAAACATTAACTGAAGCACCTTGGAGCCCATTCCCTCCAGAGGAACACCTGACCGAGTCTTGATTTTGGGATGAGGAAAGCAGATTTGCCTGGAGTGGATGGTGCACTAAGCCACCTTGGGAACTGCCCTTGCTGGGGATGAGATTAGGAGATGCGGAGAAGAGAGAGTGACTGGGAGGGTCTAGAGTGGGAAGGAAGTTTGAACAAGGGGATACATGGATGAAAACTGAGACTTTATTCAAAAAATAATACATAAAAATAAAAATCATTAACTGGCAGTATACAAAGCTCACTCAGCAATTTCTTGTTTAAGGAAAAGCACTACAAAAAATTCTGAGGATTTCAAATTGAGACAAATTATGGTGCCTCAGAGTCTGTCTAAGACCCTGATGATAGAGAAATAAAGCCCTCACAAGGAAGAAACAACAACAGAAAAGAATTCTCTGATGATGGCTGAGCAAAAACAAATGGATGAATATAGCAGAGAGTTGTTAGGAGTAATTTAATGGCTACATTCCTTTAAAAGAGCAGAGTATTGTTAGTAATTGTATGGGTATATTTTTTAAAAGAATAGTAGTATTTGGTTTTCCCCTAGATTCTTGGACTAACTGGTCTCTATAGGTCTTTGCCATTTTGCCATCTGAGCAGTGTTGGGGATGGTTTTCATCTCATGGAGTGGACCTTAAATTCAATAAGATAGGGGCTGGAGAGATGGCTCAGCGGTTAAGAACACCGTCTGCTCTTCCAGAGGACCCGAGTTCGATTCCCAGCACCCACATGGCAGCTAACAACTATCTGTAGTTCCAGTTCCAGGCAAAACACCAAAGTAAATAAATAAATAAATAAATAAAGGTTTTAAAAAAAATTCAATAAGATAGTCAATGATTACCAAACTTTTTGTCACTATTGCAATAGCTCATCTTGCAGACAGGTCATTATTATAGATTGGAGAGTTTGTAACAGAGTTGGTGATAACCATTTCCTGTGGTAGTTTGCCGAGTACCTTCAAATACTATGCACACCAGTCATAGGAGTGAAGGCTTTAGGTAGGCACCATCTAGACTTCTCCATGTTCAATAAATTGTGTAGATGTTGTCTTTATCAGTAGGGCTTAACAATCCATTTGTGGAGAGTCACCTTGGTAATAGCCTTAGTTGCTTGGGCATTTCCATGGGTTCCCTTTGGCCAACAACTCAATTCAATATAAGGTAATTCTGGCACTATAAGCTTTATTTGATGGGGAGAAATGTTCAGTTAGAGCTCTATTTTACTTGTTATTTAGAATTTTATTCTGGTTACCACGTGAATCCTTGTCTTAGTTTGAGTTTTTATTGTGAAGAGAAACACTTTAACTACAGAAACTCTTATAAATAAAGAAGTTAATTGAAGGGGCTTGCTTACAGTTTTCAGAGATTTAGTCCTTCATCATCATGACTAGAAACATACTGGATATGCAGGTAGACATGTTGGAGTTAAGAGTGCTGCAGCTTACACTCAATTAGCAGTCAACCTGAGGGAAGTTTTAGTAAAAGAGACCTCAAACCACACCCCCATAGTAATGGGCCTCGAACAAGGCCACACCCACTCCCAAAAAGACACACCTCCAAATTATGCAACTATCTATGGTGTTATGGAGACCATTTATATTCAAACTACCATGTACATCCCATTATGTTTTAGGTTTATCTGTCCCTTCCCATATTTCCTTTCTTACCCACATCATCTCTCCCCATCACCATTTGATTCTCCCATTCTCAGCTCCCACCACATTGTCTATCTGTCCATATCTATTTATTCTATTTCCCCTTCCTAAGGATATCCACCTCTTATTTCCTTACATAACACCTAACCCTAGTGGCTATACAGTAACAGCTTGTGTGTTGAAGACTTAAAATCTAGAATCTACATATAAGTAAATTACTTACTACATATAAGTAAAATTAAGGCATCTTTTTTCAAGTGTGTATTTTTAGCATTGTAATAGCAAACCAGGTGTCCATTAGGTGTGTGGATTTATGCCTATGTCTTGTATTGAATTTGATTCCATAAACCAAAGAGTCTTAGGGGTGAGTTGTGGAGTTGTGTCAATAGTTCTTTTATTAGTATAGTTCTGTAGTGCATTTTGAGACCAGCAATGGTGATACCTCCAGTAGTTATTTTACTATGTAGGGTTTTTTTTTAACTATAATAGATTTTTTTTTTTGTATATGCTTACATATAAAGCTGAAAATTGTGCCACTGAAGTTCTGTACTGAAATTTTATGGGAATTGCATTGAATCTGTAGATTTCTTTTGGTAAAATGGCCATTTTTACTGTTTATCCTACCAGTCCATGAGCATGGGGGACCTTCACATCATCTGATATCTTCTTCAGTTTCTTTCTTTAAAGTATTAAACTTTTTATTATACTGCTCTTTCACATTTTTTGACTTGAGTTACCCCAAAGTATATTGTAAAGAAAGGTATTGGTACTCTGATTTCTTCAGTCATTTGTCATTTGTATAGAGAAAGGCTCTGAGGTTTGTGTATTAATTTTATATTCTGATACTTTGCTAAAGGTGTTTATCATCTGCATAAATTTTTTGGTGGAACTTTTAGAGTCACTTATGTGACCATGGTGGATAATCTCTTCAATGTGTTCTTGGATTCAGTCTGTAAGATTTTTACTGAAAAATTTTGCATCTATGTTCACATGGAAAATTAGTTTATAGTTGTATTTCTTTGTTAGATTTTTATGTGATTTATGTATCAGGGTAACTGTGGCCTCATAAGATGAGTAGGGTTCTTTCTGGTTCTATTCTGTGAAATAATTTTATGAGTATTGGCATTAACTTTCCTAGGAAATTCTGGTAATTCTGCATTAAAACCATGTAGCCCTGGACTTTTTTGATTGGTAGACTTTTAATTACTGCTTCTATTACACTAGAGGTTATAGGTCTGTTCTAATTGCTTATATGAACTTTATTTCACTTTGCAGGTGATATGTGCCAATAAAACTATCTATTTCCTTTATACTTTCCAATTTGGTTAGGTACATGTTTTTAAAGTATGTCTTAAGGATTCTCTACATTTCCTTAATATCTACTGTTATGTCCCTCTTTTTTATTTCTAATTTTGTTAAATTGGTTCTTCTCTTCCTACCTTTTAATTGATTTTGCTAAGAGTTTGTGTATTAAGTACATTGTCATTTCCATAATGCAATTTCTACCTCTAATTATTTATGATAGTCATAACATTCGTTATAATATACACACAAGTTGTTTCATATAACTCTGTTTAGATATATTTTTATATATAAAGATATATAGTTAAGATATTGTCATTTGATACAAAATATATATTTTGGTCAATATTCATAAGATTGCTATACTTAAAATTATTATAAAAGAGCTGTACACTCATTTTAAAATGCCTATTTTTACAATGTTAGCTTCACTTTCTTGGTTGATTAAGATTGCAAATTATGGTTACTCAGATTTGCCCCCTTACAGTCAAGATATTCAGGCTTTTCAGAAACATGTTAAAATATACCAAATAGATAGGTGTCTTCAACTACTTCATAGACCAAGAAAATATGGCATTCAAGATTTTGTTATCTCAAATTTGGCCTTGAGAGACATGACAACTCCTGGCATCACCATTCCTTTCTCAAGGCGGTGTTGAGCATCACAGACATCTTGCAAAGAGACTGTCTTGTTTGGCGAACAATGGCCTAAGAGACAAAAGACGATATTTGCCCTGACTGCTGTCAGTGTGCTCTCTGTCCGATATAAACGAACAAGATAAAAGATAGAGACTGTCGAAGCCTGCCTAGACAGGCTAAGATGGTCCTACCAAAAAATACCCTACTTCTACAGAGACTTGTCAAACATCATAGGCCAGTAGCCACAAAGATAGATACTCCCGTTGTCCTAAATTTTAAAAGCTACTTCATCATGCTTCCAACTTCAGATATATATTTTCCTTCTCAGGTCTTCACGGTGTTAAAGACTAGATAGTTGAGGTTGTTATTACTTCTTATCTCAGCAAAGACACTCAGATATTAGAACTTCATTGTTCGAGATAAGCAGCTTTAAAGCAATCCCTGTGCATCTCCTCATATCAACATTCTAGACATTAAATTGCACCTTATATTTGTTATCTGCTAGCAGTAGTTTGACCTCAGTTATGTTAGTACCTTTCTCTTCCCCAGACACCACCTTATGATGATCCCTATAGTATATAGCTCATACTAAGTTTAGAACCTTCTTATTTAGACAAAAGGGGGAGATGTAGCAGGAAATCAGAATCTACACAGGTGGACTGATAGCAGCAGAGTGCTGGGACGGGGAGGGGCGTGGTCAATGAGAATGAGCTTCCGAAGTAGAGTGCCTAGGGAGAGGATGGGAGACAGGAAGCCAGCGTTCTCTTGCGCAGGGACCTCTTGCGAAGGTTCCAAACTAGTGGCGTGATTTCCGGACTGGTGACTTGGTTTCCAGACTGGTGGCGCAGGTTTCGGACGTGTGGGGTGTGGGACAGGAGCTTTCGTTTGGAAATGTTCCAGTGTGATGCAACTTTACCCCTTCATCTCTTCTTAAAACCTTCTCCGTTTTGTAAGTGATTCTCACAAAATAAACATCATTTAAAACATATCTCATGGCGGGTCGATACTGTGATAGTTTTTAATTTATTTCTTGAGCCTTTTTAAAACTTCAGTTGAAAATTGATGAGCTTCCATTGGTTTGGAAGCATTCTGTTGTTATCCAACACAATCCATGATAAGATAGGATACTGAGTGTTATTTCAATTTCCTTTCCTCTCTTAAGACTTTTATATCCAAATATATTATCAATTTTGGAAAAAATTCATGGTCTGTTGAGAAGTATATTACATTGTGTTTGAGGAAAATATTCTATAAATATCTGTTAGCTTCATTTGCTTTATGACATCATGTAGCTCTATTATTTCTTGGTTTAGATTTTGTCTGCATGACTTGTCTGTTGACAATTATGAGGTATTGATGCCACCTATTAGCACTGGTGAAGGTCAATATGTAATTTTAGCTGTTGTACTGTTTCTTTCATAAACTTGGGTGAACATGTGTTTAGTACATTTATACATAATTTACTTATCTTCTTGTTGAATTTTTCTTTGTTGTGTCCTTTCCTATCTCTTACGATTCATTTTAATTGAAGTCTATTTTTTAGATATTAAAATGGCCACAGCAGCTTGCTCCTTAGGTCCATTTGCTTTGAATATCTTTTCCTATTTTTTTTTATTTTGAAGTGATGTCTCTCCTCGATTTTATGATGTATACTTAGATACATCAGAAGAATAGATCCTATTTTAAAATTTAATCTGTTATTCTGGTCTTTTTATTGGAGTATATTGAATCCATTGATGTTCAGTGTTATCCCCATGAGCAATGTTTGCTGATTCCCATTATTTTGCTGTAGTGATGTGTCCCTGTCCCCCTTTTGATTTAGTGGTCTGTGATTACTTATTCCTTATGGTTTCTTGGGGGTGGTAAAAGACTTCAGGTTTCCTTTTAGTGCTTTCTGTAAAGCTGGGTTTGTAGATGGATACTACTTAAATTTGGTTTTATTATTAAATGTCTTATTTTCTCCACTTTTTGTGATTGAAAGTTTTGCTGGCATTTGTAGTCTCTTACAGTATGTAAAACATCTCTCCAGGGCCTTCTGGCTTTTAGAGTCGCCTTGAAAAGTCAGGTGTTATTCTAGTAAGTCTGCATTTATATGTTGATTGATCTTCCCTTGCAGCTTTTAATATACTTTTTTGTTGTTGTTCTATGCATTTAGTGTTTTGTTTATTGTATGTAATAAGGATTTTTTTTTCTGCTCTAGTCTATTTAGTATTTTGTATGCTTCTTATACCGTGATAGTTATCTCCTTTTTTAGGTAAGGTAATTATTGTTCTATGATTTTGTTAAAAATATTTTCTATGCCTTTGACTTGAGTTTGTTTTCTTCCTCCATTACTATTATTAATATACTTGGTCTTTTCAGAGTTACCCAGATTTCTTGGATGTTTTGTGGCAGGATATTTTTAGATATAACATTTCTTTGTGGCGGGATCTATTTTTTCTATCTTGTCTTCAATACCTGAGATTCTTCTATCTCTTATATTAAGTTGGTGAGGCTTGTCTCTAACATTTATTAAGTTTAAAATTTTTAATTTCCACTTGTCTCTCAGTTTGAACTTCCGTTCTTGATTCTATTTCCACTTTTAGGTCTTGAACATTTTTCTTCTTTCATTCCATTAGGATGTGGTGTGTGTGTGTGTGTGTGTGTGTGTGTGTGTGTGTGTGTGTGTTTATATAGTTCATTAATGGGTTTATCCATTGACTTTTAATTCCTTATGCATATTTATAATATCAATTTTGAAGACTTGCCTTGTGTTTCAGTGATACTGCACTTCTTAGGGCCTTCAGTTCACACAGAGTTCTTAGAGGAGCTGGAGGACAAGATAAAGGGTTGGGGTAGTGGAGCAAGACTGATTTTCTGGCAGATATCCCAGGAGGATTTCCAGGAAGTGCCTTCAAGAGTTGTCAGTTGATATAAAGGGATATAATAATCTTCATTCTCTTCAAAATCCCGTAATTCTTTAACAATCTATGTTCTTAACTCTGGGATCCTAAAGAAAAGCAAGTTTTTGTGAAGAGGTCAAATTTCGAACATGTTTCTGTTGTAGCCATCTAAGATCCAACTCAGAGATGACCAACACCTCTTACATCCCCTTCTAAGGGAAAGTCCCTTACAAAATTACTCAATCCTTTGTCCCAGAAACATGAGGTTAAGATTACCCAGCTAATTGTTACTTTTTGCTTCTGTTAAACTGCTTGAGTCTTCTATTTACTCCTGTAACTGCCAACCAGGATCTGATTTTTATCTTTAATATCTCTGCACAAAGCAGTTGAGGCTGCTCTGTGAGAATTTGTTCACTCCTTGCAGTTACCAGCTGCCTTAATTAAGCCTTTCAAATTTGGACTTTGGTTTTGTAGAATATACCCTCAATATATATTGAAAGAGAGTGAACATTCTTACTCTAAAGTGGAAGAAAAAAGACACAGTAAATGAATAATCACATCTAAATAAAATGAAAGTCTAAAAGGGAGATTTCCTAATCTTGTTGCTCTAGTCTGAAGCACTTGGGATTCATAAAGTGATGACTATTTCTTCTGGTCTCCCACCTAGAGCAAATGGATCCTCTCTTAGATTTATGGTACTTTCATTGTACACACTACCTATCTTTGATAAATAGCACATAGTCCTGGCATCTCTCATATCCTGATGTTCCCATTGTAACTGAGGCTTCATAAAAGCCAATGAGTGTCATTCCTTTGTGGCCTCTTCTTCAGATCCTGCCTCCAGATCTTGGCTTATTTGAGTTTCTCCTCAGAATTTCTTCAGTGATAGACTATGATCAGGCTTTGTAATCCAAATAAACACATTCCTTCCCATGTGCCTTTTAGTAATACTGTTCATAGCAGTAATAGAAAACAAACAAAAACAAGAATATAAGCTTCTTTACTTTTTCATCTTTAGTTTTTGGCGACACCTTTCTACATGTTGTATAGATCAGTAATAAATCTACCTTCTGGGAGTGGAAGCCACTATATAAAATTGAAGAAAGTTCTTGATACTTTATCCCTATAATGTTATGAGTTGAAAACTGTGAATATCACTCACTTTGTACATTATTCTTCCAACAAGTAAAATTTTGTTTCTCTTTCTCCTTCTTCCTACCCCTCCCTTTTCCCTCTCTCCTATGGCATTCTGCATTGTCATTTAATGAGACGCATTGGTTTGTGTAGTAATGGGTTTGTGGCCCAGCCTAGTCCCAAGGTCTGGACCAGCCCAACGCTGCTTAGGTTCCTAAAAATGACTTAGACACGTATTAATTTTGGGGATCATTTGTAAGAAGAGGTTATTCCTGCATACTCACCTGTCCTATCACCCAAGTTCTGCAGTGTGCATACTACTGCATTTGCTAGCATCTTTGATGATATTTTTCCTGAATTTCTTGGCTGGCTATCCCTATAAAGGGAGGCATAAACTTGTTCATTTTATGTTGCAAAACCTACACAACTAACCATGTCACTTACAAATGTCTTAAACCCTCTCTTTCCAAATTGGCCTTTGATTTCATATAGTGCCTCTCTGGTGACTCACTTACTTTCAGGTTTGGGTTAAGAAACATAGGGCTGTAATAATAGTACCAGAAATGGTTTTTGCAGGCCTTTTTCTCTCCTCCTCTGTGGAGATATGTTTGCAGTGGCTGAGCTCTTCTTCCATCTCAGAAACCACTAGTGTTCACTGCCTCCTCAGTTGTCAGCATCCTTCACCATATCTCTTGTTCTAATACACTTTTGTGTTCCTGACAAAGGATCAATATCTCTAAGACCATTCACAGAAGTTGGTAGAAAGTAGCTGTGATTTCCTTTTGAACCAGTCTACAGTGATTTCCAACTAAGCATTTGCCTCTAGGAATGGTTTTGAGTTTTATTTTTGCTCTAGTAAATACATTGGCCATCTTTTTATATGGTTATTGGCACCTACTGTAAGATCTATAATTTTTTTATGTATTTGATAGAGTTGTCTTCTTTACATTTATGTTATCTGGTATCAGTTCCTGCTAGTCTGAAAAGCCTTCCTTTATCATTTTGTATAATATGTATGCTGCCTACATGTATTCATAATTTTGGTAACACTAAGTATTTGTTTTTCAAACAAATATTTAAATTCAACCACATAATTGTATTAACTCAAAATACTACTATGGAAATGTTTTCAGTACATAACTGGTTTCAGCATGGCTGGCTTCTCAAAAGCATCACTGAAGGAGCTGCAAAGAAGTATGCAGGGCTTCTTCTTTCTTTGATTTGTCCATAATTTGTAGACCTGATTCACAATCTTATCAATAGCTATGATGAAATGATAGTATTTGTTGATTGAAAAGTGACTGGATTAAAATAGTTCTGTAAAGTATACATCATGCTGAGAGCTGTTGACATCTGCTTGTATTTTTATATGGTATGCGCATAGGACTTTATAAACAGAATTATATCTTTTAATAATCCATCAATACTATGTTAAAGAAAAATTTCCCTATCCCAATTAATTTTGTAGAATTCACTTTAGCAAATCAAAAAGTGATCTTCAACCAAAAAGTTCTAAGAACTGGGGCAGATTCTGAGAAATCCATCCTACTCCACAATCAAAATTGGTAAGGAAATGACAGCCAGGTATAGAAAACAACTCAACTGGATAACACTTAGCTTGGTTGACTGGCCACAGGATGTCTTGTACCCATCAGTCACTGTTATTCAGTCTATTGTGCCTGAGGAGGTGTCTACTCCAAAGCAATGACCCATTTCAATTTTATCTGGTGCCTATCTGATCAACTGTCACTTTCTACCTTTGAGCAGTGCATCTCCAGCATTGTAAATTCTGATGATAGCTTCTTGTTCATATTAACAGTGAACATTCTTTTTCTTCTTAATTTACATTTTGGGTAATTTTATAGTCGTAGTATATTTATGTCATTTTACCCCCTTTTCTCTATGCTACCTACTCTTTCTCAAATTCATGACCCTTTTTCTTTAATTGTTGTTACACATAAATAAAACACAACTACACAAAAAGTCAACAAATAACACAATGAATGTTAGAAGAGAAATAAAATAAATGTCAGAAACATGAATCTAAAATGTGCTGAGAAACATTTAGTAAAGTTGGCAAACCCTTAATTAGTGTAAGACTAAAGAAAAGCCTTAAGACATTACAACTAGTGACATCAAAATTGTAAAATTATAAAAGCAAATATTAAGAACAGTTATATACCAACAAGTCAGGTGGCAAGAGGGGGCAGCAAATGCTTAGAAATGTACCAAGATCAAATCATGTAGACATTTCAATAAATAAATAAGAACCAAAGAGAAAGAAGGAGTACTCAAACATTCTCAATATAGAAGAGATCAAAGGCAGTTTGTCTTAGCATCAATTTCTAACAAACATTTAGGAAAACTTAGTATGAATTGGTTCTAAAGATCTCCAAAACCTAAGAAGTAACAGTTATAAAGTCATTTCATAAAGTTAACATTACCTTAATATTGAAAAAGGCAAAAAAGAACACCCCAGATACACATAACTAAAAACAAAACCTTAATAGGAAGCTGAATATGACAGCATTTTATAATTAAACATCACAAACAATTGGATTGCAAGAATAGTTTAACCTATCCAAATAAGTTGATGTAATATACCACCTTAATAAATTGAATAGTAAAATTATATAAATATCAACATAATCTCCATGGAATTGCAAATATAATTTTTGGCAATTCATTACTCTTTCATAATAATAAAAAATTTATCAGCAGAAAAAGCACATTTTAAAAATATATTTCAATGTAATTAATGTCAAACACATAGAATGCACAACTTACATTATATTTAATAAGAAAGCTATTAGCATGTAGTTCAAGAACTTTGAAAGCTAAGTATTCCCATTCTTGTCACTTTAATAAAATTAGATGACAAATGTTACTATAAAAATTAATTGCATTTTTATACTCTTACAACAATCTATCAAGAAAGGAATTTTAAATATAATCTAATTTACAATGGCAATAAAGAGGTAAAATGAGATGATGACATTCAACTGATAGATAAGCAAACTAGAAATCTAAGAAACAAACCTAAATGCATGTGGTTACCCAACAACTTTTGACAAGAATTTAAGATTGTAAATTTACCTTACATCTCATGTACACATACAAACTGACTCAAAGAGCTGAGTAGTAGTGATACATGACTTTAATTCTAGTACTGGGAGATAGAGGAAGATGTATCTCTGAGTTTGAGGCCTGCCCGCTCTGCAGAGCAAGCCCCAGGACAGCCAAGGATATACTTAGAAACCCAGTCTTAGGAGAAAACAAAACCCAAAAACAACAACAAAAATGACTCAAAGAGATGGAAGGTTGTGATGGATTACACTTATGGTCAGCTTATTGGCTCTGAGATGAATTAAAAAACAAAGCTGTCAGATTGTGAGAGCTGCTCTGTGAAGGAAGAAACCCCTCCACCTTTTATTATAATGGAATGCACCTTCCAGCAGCAGCCCTGTCCAAATTAGGTCAGAGAGAAGAGAGCAGAGTTGATATCATTTTGCCTGCTTGCATTTTCTTTTTCTGCTAGAGATTGGGGCAACTGCTTCATGGTTATCCTTACTGCCTTCTTCCATTGATATCAGAATCCAGGTTCTTAGGTCTTTCAGTGTGGAGTGAAGATCAGCAGGTCTTCAGGAACTCCATGCCTTTGTTTACAGGTTGAGACTCCTAAGGCACCAGTGCTTATAAACTAAGTGGCTAGTAGTTTGTCACTGTCTCCAGCATGTAGGTACCCCTTGCTGAACTACCCAGCCCCTACACCATAAACTAATCTAAGGAATCTCCTTTGTAGTTGTGTTCTTTCCATAGCTTCTGTTCCTTGAGAAGATGCTCAATACAGAGATTCAAAAGTGAGTTCTGGAGGGATTTGCAAATGTTCTTGAAAACACAGGAAGTTTTCACAACAATGAGCTTGGTAATATGTAATGGGACTATGTTCTGTTGTATTGTAAATAATTGTCCCGCCTATCGGTTTAATGAAAATTGCTGATTGACTGAAGGTAGACAGGAAGTGTGGGTGGGGCTACCAGGCTAAGAAAACTCTTCCTTCTTGGAAAAGGAGGAGCAAAACACAGATGCCACAGAGACCAGTGGATAAGCCAATAGATTCAGAGAACAACTATGATACTCTAAGAAAAGGCGCCAATCCACATTGCTGAACCAGATAAGAATCGTGTTATTTTAAGTATAAAGAGTTAGCAAGTTATATGCCTTGGCCATGGGCCAATCAACATAAAATTAATATAAGCATCTGTGTGTTTCTGTGGAACTTTGAGTCAGCAGGTCAGAACCTCAAGGCTAGGCTGGAAAGGCCAGGCCAGTCCTTGGGTATGACTCTAAAATCAGAGGAAAAAAGATAAAATACATGAATGAGCTAGAAAGAAAGTTGATAACCAGAATCTTTTTTTTTTTCTGGTTATGGACTTGCTATCTACATAGCTAGAATAAATCTAGGAAATTGAGTAAATTAATTATTCAATTAATCCAAGTCCTGCAGGAATCTCATTTTAAAACTCTAGACAAACGTCAAGCATATGCATATGATAACATCTCACTAAAAGTAAGTAAAATTGTTTTAATAAGCAGTAATTTGTTTATCATTAAATTTGAAGCTTAATCTATATATAAACCTAGTTAGTAGAGATAATCTTTACAAACACAGAATAAAGTTATAATACTGTCTAGAGTTTACATTCTTGATTAAAACAGTGAATTCCAGGTTCCAGGTTTAGTTCAGAGGCTCTGTCCTAAGAAAAAAAAAATCAAGGCAGCCTCAGGCCTTCACACCATATGCACACACACACACATACAAACTTCACACACATAAACTTCACACAGTAATTTATGAGAACAGGCACACACACACAAGTACTACACATATATATGCATAATGCAAAATTATAAAAAGAAACCTACTTTAAGTTCTAAGGTCAAGATAAATGTATAACACAAATGGAGAATTTTATACCACATTAACAAAGGCTGAATTAGCTGTATCAATTTTATAGACTTACAGAAACTACAAAGAATAACCCCAATTAAAGGAGTAAATTTTTAAGGTGATCATCACAGTCCCACACCCTTCAACTATCATTAAAATGTGAGAGACAAAATACTAGAAGGAGGAGAAGCAGATAAAGGCAGTATTAAAGACTGCACATGTAGGATTTGATCAAGCACACGCACAGAAAACCAGTCAGGACATCACTGCCTGCCCACCTCTGTCACACTGCGATTCCAAGAATAACTCATTCAGCAACAGCATAAGACACATTCTTTGGCAGCTCCTATGTACACTTACCACAACACACCAAACTGTGGGCCTTTAACCAGCTGCCAAATAGAAATGTTGAACAGCAGGCTAACGTGGAAACAGACAGCTAGAAATCAGGATAGAAAGAAGATGGAAAGTCTTCAAAAGTCAGCACACTTCTGACAGCACATGGGTCAAATAAGGAAACTTTATAGAAAACTTATAAATGTTTTTGAATGAAAGAAAAATAAAAACACAACTTACAATGATGGAAATGATGAATGTTAGAAAGAGATTTATAACCTGAAATAAAAAAATAACTACAGCGTATGTGTGTGTGGGCACATGGGTGCTCATATCATGGAAATTTGCAAGATCTTTAAAGTGAATGTTATAAAACATACAAAATAGGAATATCTAAAATCAATAATGTACCTTAGAAGTCAGAGATAGCCGAGTAATGTAACCTTAGAAGTCAGAGATAGCTGAGCAATGTAAGCCTAAATCATACAGATGAAAGAATATGGTGCATGCAAACAAGAACTGAGATCAACAAGTCGAAAGCTAGCCCCCTGAAGGTTCAGTGTTAGTTCTGCACATGAGAGCAAGGACACACTAACAGGGCCACACACTAGAGTTTATTTAAGAGAGGAGTCCCAGGCGGGTGAAGAAACAGAGGAGTGAGAAAGAAGTCAGGGGACAGAGAAGAAAAAGGACCAGAGCACACGCTCTCAGCTGCTTTTAAGGAAAGGGGCGTGCATGGGTATGCTTCATGTGTCCAGGGAGGTGCTTCCAGGTCCAGCCATGGTATAAGTCATGGGTCCAGGGAGGTGCTTCCGGGTCCAGGGAAGTGCTTCTGTATGCAGTGTCCATGCAAGGTGCATCCCATCTGAGCCGAGGAGCTCAGCTAGGGAATGCCAGGAACCCTTACATTCAGAACAAAATATATATATATTCAGCCATGATGAACAAGAGATGAGATCTGACAAATGTTCGCAATGCAAAACATCTCCAAAGTCACAAAATGTACACATAAGAAACAGATCATCTAGACAGTTTTCATTACAGACTGAACTGTGTCCTTAAGGACAGATTTGGGTTCCAAGTGCTGGTACCTTTGAATATGACCTGATTTTGAAATTAGATTTTTATAAATGTAGTCAAGACATCATTAGGATTGCCCTTAATGGAACATTGCTTGCCCTTTTATCAGTGAAACTGACCATACAGAGAGGAGAAAAGCATGTGTATGAACAGGATAGTTACCTAAAACTAAAAGTAGATATTAGAGGAATACTCCCACAAACCCTGAAAAACCTGGGACTTTTATAGGCTGCAGAAAGGCCAACAAGAGAAAACCATTGTCATATTAGCATATTGGTTTGAATTGTAGTCTCCAGACCTGTGAGAAAGTAAATTGCTAATGCCTAAAGACATCAATTTGTGATCTTTCTTAAGGCTTCCTTAGGAATCTAACATAGTTGCATAGAGGTTTTAGAATATAATCACTAACCTAAATAACTTCACTGAAATGAAAGCAGCAGATCTACATGTTTTTCCTCTTTGATTTTAGAAAAGAATGAGTAAGTGATGAAAATCTTTGCCAATCCCATACAGACAATATAAGCAAAGGAATGACATCTATGCTTGCACATTCTATGTGCAAATTCTCTAATATAACAAGAAGTACAGACATGGTAGGAAAGGACCAATGCCACGAAGAAGATGGACAACTCCTTACCAAAGTATTGTTAAATTTGATGTGTGTGAGAAGAATTTATATGAAGCTTAAGTGAGAAAGATCTGGGGATTTAGGACTTCTCAAGAACTGAGAGCCAATGAGAGCCAACCTATCTATGTGTATCATCCTATCATCAAGCTAACACAAACATTTCAGGTACTCCAATAAGTTGATGGAGCAAAACTTTTTGATAAAAATTCCAAGTCTACCAATGATAAAAAGAATCTTTGCACAAATTAAGAAGAAAGAAGGAATTTGGTTTAATTTTACAATAAAAATATTTATAAGAAAACCAATGGCATAGTTTATTGTAGAAAGCATTGGATGCTCTGCTCCTATTGTCAGGAAGAAGCCACCATCTTCTCTCATACCTCTATATTTTCATATTCTTTTTTATCAATGCAAACACTACTCAGTCTCAAAGAATAAGAATAGTAGCATGAGATATGACAATTCAGCCTGACACTCCAACATTTTCCACCAGACCATAATCAAGATGGTGTCTACTTCCAAGATCATTCATATTGTTGGAAACTTTGAATTCCTATGCTGTTAGGCCTAAACTCACATTGCTAGTTAATTCCTAAGTGTCATTCAGATCTTGAGGCCATGGGCATCAGGTGGCTCACATTCCTCTATCTCCAGAATCCATGATGATCCTTTATTCTCATCTACACCTCCAACATCAGCAAGGGTCCTTCTACCTCTTGTATACTGCTTCTTCCATGGCAGCTTCTCATGGTTTGCCTCTTTGATTCACCCTCAGGTTTTTCTTCCATGAACTTATGATAGTTGGCTTATCTTTTAGCTGTTACTACTGTCTCTGTAGGCTAAAGATTACAGAGCCCTGATCTGGTTCTACTTTTCTGCAGCAAACTTCCCCCAGGTGCTCTTCCTTCTTTTGTGTTTCACAGTAAGTTACAAGGAGGCAGTTGGTCCCTTGAACCCTGTGCTAGAAACTGCCTCAGATTAAGCCAAGTTCATCATTCGCCAACTCTACCCTTCACAGTCCTGGAAGACATTCAGCCTCCAGATGTCAGACAGTAGTAACTCTCCTCATTATTTCTGCTTCTAATTACACATGTCTCACTTCTCTTTCCACTTTTAATTGCAACAGTGTTTCTGTTTACATTTCTATAGTAGTTGATTCATAAACATGTAGCCACATTGTTCTCTAATGTACCTCACCATTCCCCCAACTCCTCAAATCTTATCACACTTATGAGGTTACTTATTAGAGAAGGCTACACTCCCAGAGTCAAGCTGTGTGAGTTTCTTATTGCTGACAAAGAAAAAATGTGAACCCTCAACTTGGCTTAAAGTATCTATGTCTTCCTTAGTAGATGTGTAAACTATAAGGTTAGAGTCATGGTGACTCAGTGGGCTTTTTTGTTTGTTTGGACTTCAAATGACCAAAAGAGGTTGCTTCAAGTTTCATTCCCACTAGTGGGAAAGTTTAGTTCCTTGTGACTGTAGGTATGAAGCCCACTTAACAGCTGGCTGTGAGCTTGAGACAGTGCTCAGCTTTGACAGCCTACCCATGACTTGCACCTTTCTGTTCCAGTTTCAAAATCAGGAATATGAACCAATGTCACAACCTTTTCAACAAACTGTCCAGTTTCCTCCTTTTCTTCTGTGTTTCTTCTTTATATATTTTTTTTCTGGTAGACTCTTCTAATTTTCATAGCTTCTCTGATTACCCTAAACACTTATGCATTAAACTAGGGTAATCTTCCTGTCTTCAGATCACTGTATGTTTAGCTTTAATTTCTTAGGTTAAATACCTTCCCAGCAGACCCTAGAGTGTTTTCTGAAGAGTCCTGGGATATGAATTTCACACAAAGGCATCTTTGCCTGTAAGCATTTGCTCTAATGCTTCAGCTTTCTTTACAGTCAGATTTGAGAACAAAATTCTGAATAACAGAGGACATATTTGAGGCTGATTCTATCCATTTTTTCCCTCTTAACCCATCTGCTGAAGCTTTTAGTAAAACTCCTGTGACTCTTCCAGACTAACTCCAGTCACACAATCCATGCATGTAATTGCCCAATAGCCCCAAGTAACTGAACAGCTCACTGGCAGCTCACCTGGAAGCACCCCTCCCCCTTTCAAAACTTTCATAGCCTTGGATAAGGGACTTCAGTAATTTTGTAATTTATTAGGTGACTTTTAAATTAATTAATTAATTATTTTTTATAGAATAAAGTCTCATTTTTAATCCATTTATCCCCTTGTTCAAATTTCCTTCCTCCTTCCGACCCCTCCAGGTCAGTCTCTCTTCTCCCCATCTCCCATTCCCTCCCCAGAAAGGGCAGGAGGTCCCAAGGTCCCATGGTGGATTAATTCAGCATTCACTCCAGGCAAGTCTGATTTCCTCATCCTAATATCAAGACTGGGTTAGGTTTGATAATTTCTCAAGTTGTCTGACTCTTATCTAATGTCTGCAGATTATGTGTCCTCTGCAGTCCACTGTGCTCACAAGGGAGGAGGATTTGCCTCTTTCATTAAGGTAACTAGGGCAAGCCTCTGAATGCTGATTAGCAGAGCATGAGGGTCACTATTAACCTAATTTTGAACTCTAAGTGTGACTTTTTTATAACTACTCAGAGAAGCTATTAATTATCCTTCTTATTGCCAAGTTTATTAATTATTTTCAGGCCCTGAGAGTTTCTTCTCACTCTTTCTGCCACTCACTACTGCCTCTGTGCCCTTTCTGGCTTCTTATCATGGAAAACACGTATGAAATAACTTCCCGACAATTCCCTCCCAGCATTTAAGAGAGTCTTAATCCTCACAAGTTTTCAAGTGTTACTTTAATTTTTCCTTCAATACAAAAAAAAAAGGGGATTATAGAGGACACAATGAAGAGATCAGTTTTTAGCTGAAACAGATATGCCTATGCTATATAGCTTCTATCATAACAAGGAAGGTTTTAGACTCTTGTGTATTGCTATAAACTTTAGGGACCAGTTGAAGCTAATTATGTTAAGTAACATTAGGTGTAAGTATTAACAATAATAAGGAACTCACCAATGTGGTATGCACTGTTTGCTGCTAGACCTGTCAACTTAATCTCAAACCATTCCAATACACGTATAGCATTGAGTAGAGTTGATGCTACCGATTTCTATAAAGTTTCCTAAGCTAACATTTCATGACTTAATTAGGGACAGTGTCCTATCTGAAAAACAGAGCTTTGAGCCACTTGAAAGTAGATAAAACATAAAGAGGGAAATCAAAGCCTCTTCAAAATGCAATGACTTATTAAATACATATATACATATGCATTTACATGTATCGAGTATATACATATATAAGTAAATATATACAACTATAGAATACGGACTGCATTATCTGAATGCCATTTAAATGATATGCCTAGGAACTTGGTTCACTTGAGACAAATCAGATTGTAATTAATTGTGATTAAGAGACACAATGAAGCATTCCACAGGCCAATCAATAGCCATTGTGTTTCTGAGAGAGAAAGCAATAGACTCATATAAAAAAGATTACAGTTGCTACTTTAGCTATTTATTTACTGCTGTGATTTGACTGCTTTAAGTGTAACCCCTAAGGTTCACATGTTGGATGCTTTATCCCCATTGTAGCAATATGGGTAGGTTTGGAACCTTTGCAAGGTAGGGGCTTGTGATGGGAAAGTGCTGCCTTCAAAAGGAACTTACAGTGGTCTGTGGAGTTGGCTGCCTTCTTGAAAGAAAGTTGTTATAAAGATCAAACTGTTTTCTCAATCTCTGGCTTCCTGTATCACCATTTGTGGTCTCCTGCTACACAAGCCAACTAACCATGATGCTGCAGGGCTTAAGTTCCTGGGCAGAAGCAGAAGTAATGGGAACATCTGATCTTAGGCTTTATTGACTCCAGAATTGTGAATGAAATCTTATTTCTTCATATATAATTTAGGTCCATCTATTTACTCTAGCAAGAGAAAAAATGAATAAACTCAGTATTTAACCAAAAGTCTTTGGCTCTTAAAATGAGTTTTAAGAATATAATTTTTCTTTATTTTTGCGAGACTACATTAGCATTAATGAAAAGAACAGTGTAAGGATGGCTTTTCTCCTGGGTGATGTGGAGGATTCTTCTGCTATCAGTATTCCTTAGTTGCTTGCAGTTCTTCGTGTAGGAGAGGCCATGAAAGCTTCAAAAGCATGGAAGAAACTATCAATCATATCCAGGTACAACAGCTATGGAGCACATCAATGATTAATATGGCACAAAAACTCTAAGGGTGTAGTAATAGCATGCATATGTTGGCTGTAGGCAACATCTCTCTAATTGAACTAAAACCTGCTCAATAAGAGATAAATCATTTCTGGTACTGAAGTCCTAGCCAACTATTCCAGGGATAGTGAAGTCATGGATCCTGTAAGAGGACCAATGATCACAACTTTACTAAAGAATCATCCCCAGCTATATTCTAAATATTTGTTATTATACCCACAGATAAGCATTTTCCTCACTACTTATCAAGGAGACTTCCTTTTGCAACAGATTGAAACCCACAAATAGTGAGAATGCAGAGCTGTGGAGCTATATCCTGACAGACATCATCTGTAATATTATTCTCCACCAGATGCTCAGGGAGCACTGCAGAAGAGGAACTGAGAAAGAAAGATTACAAGAGCCAAAGGATCTGGGAGTTTATTATGAGATTGTGTCTTCTAATAGCCATACCCACAAAGTATCGCTCAGCATGATCTGAGCAAGGACAACAACAGACATGTTAGTATGAGTTACTTCTTGATAAGACACAGAGTAAAGCAGACAACATGAAAAGTCTGATTTAAATAAGCATCTAATAAGATGTCACTGTTAGCAGCCTTAACAGATGAATTAGATCAGCATAGAGGCTTAGTTATGTAACAGGGGGTTCAGGTGCTGGGAGAAAGCTATGTATTTCACTTTCTCCATCTATTCCCACCACACTTACATACATTAGTAGGGAAGATACTTTGTGGAATTACTTAGAATGTCTTCTTCTCTATCCAGTTCTGGACTCATTATAAGGGTTGCAAATATTTCCCTCTTCTGTTTCCTTTCTGCTGTAAAAAAGAATTAGCTTAGGTCTTCTTTAGCTCTCTTTTCTTTACGTTGTCACTTATCCAAGCATAAAAACTACACCAGATCAAAACACTCATGTGGAGGAAAGTTTCTTAATGAAGCCAGAAAGAGCCTGGAGGCTTTGAAGCAAGAAAAAAAAATGACTAGAGGTGCTTTCACGGCAGGCTGACTTCTTTATTTTTCCTTTTCAGTTAGTCACACCATTCCTACTGCTGCAAAAGCTGAGAGCACAAAATGTTCTCATCATTTTATAAAAAGTTATTTCTTTCCTAATCTCATAAATCAGACAAATTTGCTACATATGGGACTAATCTGAAATCTCCATTAATAGTAGGCAGTGCACTGGAGACTAGTACTTCTCCCCTCCCATTATATATTGTGTGTCAACCTTTTGTTTTTAACCTCTGGGATTTAAAAGAAAAATCAGTTACAAAGTAGGAGTTTAAAATATCAACCAGATATTGGTAAATGGTTTCTCCTAAAAGGAGAGAAATGACTCATTTATCACTGAGGTAGATGAGAAGATCACCAGGGAGAGGTAGCTTGGAGGAACTGATTGGACCAGGGAGGCTGAAGAAGGGATTGCTGAAGATAGAGAGAGTGCTGTGATGCATGTGTCTGTGTGTCTCCAGTGTAAGGAAGTTCATGGAAACATTACTTGCTCTAAAAATGTTCCAGAGAGGGACTTAAAACATAAAAACATTCCATGTTGTGGAAAGCATCAAGGAATGTTATTTTCAAAATAAAGCTAATGTAAGATATTTAAAGTTGATGGATATCTTTCAGGAATGTGGTTTTTGTTTTACTAGTTTAAAAATAACCTGCTATATACCAACCACTTTTGGAAAATTTTCAGAAGAAAATCACCTCCATATTGTTAATGGCCTCTTTAAAAGAACAAATTTCTTGTTTGATCACAGTATTGCTGTAATTTCCACCTGGAATGTTCCCCAAAGGCCTTTGTGTTGTAGGTATTGTTTACCAGATTGTGGTGGTACTTGGAGGTAGGTCTCTAGGTTACTAGGACAATGCCTCTGAAGGAGTTGCTGAGACCATAGCCCTTAGCTTCTTTCTCTTTATCTTTTTCTGCAACAATTCTTGACTGAAAAGCATTGGAGCAAGTGATTCATTGACTAGAAACTCTAGGCCTGTAAGAGAAGCAAAAACCAAAAAACTCTTTCTTCTTAATAAGTTCATAAACTTAGACAATTATTACAGCAATGGAAGGCTACCACAATATAGACCAACATTTCTTTGTGAGAAAATATATCTTAGTAGGAAGAAATTTCCCCATTAGAATAATCATATATTAAGTAGATACAAGATCACATTATTTAAGAAAAAAGAAACTTCAAGTTAGAACATGACTTTTTACAATCTTCTGCAGTAAATGTCCCTCTATTTGTTATCTATCTTGGTTTGTTACCTTGACTGTCAATTGTTGTTTTTATTTTGCATCTAACTCAGAAAAGCTCCTGGTGTTGGCCACACTTTTAACTCTGGTTTATGCAAGTTCAAAGACCTTTCATTGTTTAATTAGGTCATGTTTATGGCAGATGCAGCTGGTGCTGTAGCATGCAAACTCCCCACAGAAAGTGAGGAGTTTTTCTTTTTCATCTCTGTTGACCACAAGCTTGCTTGGTCTTCAGCTTTGGAGAGAAGGAAACAAAACACAATTGTGAATGTGAGATTTTCCTCTTATTCAGCAACAGGGCATCAGGTCTTAAGTTCCTCCTAATGGGTTTCTGGAGTTGGATCCAGAGACAATTGGTTTTATACTTCTTCTGGGGTGTTCACTGATGTCAAATTAGGCACTTGTACTTGGCCACAGTGGAATGGGAGCATTTACACTGCAGAAGGGGACAAATGGTTCAAGTGGCTCCTCTCCTTGCAGTTTTGGTACCAGCCCCCAGCTGATTGTGCCCATAGGAACCATTCCTTGTGAAATAGAAAGTCATTCATACAGTAGATCTGTATGAACTACAACTGCCCCTTTCTAAAAGTCTCCTACTTCTCCAGTAGAAGAACCACTTAGTCATCCTTCCCTGGCTCCTCTCAGTTTTATACATTTGCTGTCTTATCTTCTGATTTATTTCTATCTCAATAATTTTCTATTTTGGATTTAACTGTTCATTTCTGTTTGACGGGAAGCTAAAAATAAGATCTTACACAGACGATAAAATAAGACATTCTTCTCAGAAGCAGAGGCAGCAATCAGCTTTGAGAGTTGTAAATCCTCATCATTCTGAGTGATTTTTAATCCATCTTGAAAGTGACAGCTATTAATCTGTTAGTGTGCCGAGCATCTGGGATGTCCCTGGTGCCTGTGTGGTGAAGACTTGATTCTAAGGTGGTTGTTCCTGAGAACTGGCGAAGCCATCTAGAAGATCTGACATTGGAAACATTCTGCAAGTGGACTGTTGAACCCTGTGTTTTTCCTGTCTTTTGCAATAGTAAACATTAGAGAAGTTCTGGTTTCCTGTCCTGGGAAATCCTGTGCCGATGGAACTGAACCCATTAATACTGAACAGGGAAAGAGATGGAAGTTTGCTCCTATGAGTCAGAAATGGTCCTGTTTACTGTAGAAATGAGGCTCTTGGCAAGGGGAACACTCCTCCATTGTTGGTGGGAGTATAAGCTTGTTCAGCCACTCTGGAATGTACTATGGCAGTTTCTCAGAAAACTGAGAATCAATCTCCCAAAGGATCCAGCAATGCCACTACTGGGCATATACCCTAAAGATGCACATTTGCACTCCAAAGGCATTAGCTCACCTACATTCACACCAGCATTATTTGTAGTAGCAAGAACCTGGAAATGACCTAGATGCCCCTCAACTGAAGAATAGATTAACAAACTGCGGTACATCCATTGTGTGCTCAGCAGTAATAAAAAATTATATCCTAAAATTTTCCAGCAAATGCATAGATTTAAAGAATATCCTCCTTAGAGAGGAATCACAAACCCAGACAGAGAAGTGGGGGATGTACTTACTCATTAGTGGACTTAAAAAAAGAGATATTGTTGTATACAAAAGCTCAAGGCTAGAACATAGCTAAATAGCACAGTGCTTCACTTCTGCATTGATGGCCTCTGGTAGGGGTATGGGTGAGGAAGCACTTGTTTCTTTAAGGGTCTGTCCACAGGGAGTTTAATTATGCTCCAGTAAGTAAATGAGCAGCATGAATGAGATTTTTTGTGAATGGGGAGATCATGAGAGTGGGTATGAATCTGAGAGGACTGATAACTGAGTTTGATGGGGTGCATGATGTAAAATCACCAAATAATAAATTAAAGTCAACATAAATGCAAACAAACAAACAAATGAGTCTCTTTGGAAACCTGACAGCAAAGCCACATATCCTCAGTTCTGAATTGCTGTTGACTCTCCATAGAGATTTCCCTTGTTTCTTATTTTACTATTCTCCAAAACGTTTCTCACTAGCTGTGGTCTTGGTAACATACTTCACTTGTTACAGAGCACATGGCCTTTTCCTCCACCTATGACTATTTTAGAAATTTAATAGTTCCACTACACCAGAAACAGATTTGTTCTCTGGACAGTCAAATTAAAGGAATTGCCAAAAATACTTAAAATGATGTATTAGGAGTATTCAATAAAGTTTTTCTTCAGCCATGCACTTATACACATTGACAATTAAGGCCATGTTTCTGGAGAACAGTTACATCAAACACAAGAATATACCCTATGTCTAAGAACAAATTAATAAAAAAAAATCACTTAATCTAAGTGATATGGGATGTCTTTCTGTATGTTGTGAATTTCATACATTAATAACAGGACTGACTTGGCCTTTGGCAGACATCTTAGAAGTAGACAGGGAAACTGGAGCATAGATAGGGGATGGAGGGTGGAGTCAAAGAATCCAGCCACCCAAGAAGCAAACTGTAAAGCCACAGGCCATGTGGCAGGACAGATTAAAGAAAATGGGCTGAATTAAGATGCAGGAGCTAGCTAGCAATGTGCCTGAGCCATAGGCCAAACAGCACAAAATTAATATAATTATCTTGAGTCTCTTGGGGGCCTAAGCAGCAGTGGGCAGGTCTGTACCTTGGGACATGACCAGGCCAGAGACTTCTTATTACAACTAAGTGCATCTTTTTGGTTCTTACTCAAATCTTAAAAGACAAAGATGGTGGTTAGCTAAGCACCAGGTCCTCCTTCAGGTCCAGCTAAAGTAAGGGAAATGAGAAAGTTTATGAGCAAAGGGATCAGGATCATGAAATGGAGACCAACAGAGATGGCTGAACTGAGATATTAGGAGCTCACTGAATCTGAAACAATCACTGAGGAACCTTCAGGGAAAGGAACTAAATCCTCCAAACATAGATGACTGTCAAATGGCGTGGGCAGTTTGTGGAGCCTCTTGGAGTAGGATCAGTTTAAGTTCCAAGGGCATGAACTGAGTCCATTTCCTATAGAGGAACACCTGACTCAGTCTTAATATTGGGACAAGGGAATCAGACCTACCTCAACTGGCTAAGCCAGACTAAACTGACCTACATTGAGACTACTTGCCCTCCTGGGGGAATGGTTGCAGAGACAGGGTTGGAAGGGACTGGGAGTAAGGAAGGGAGGGGGAGTAAAGGTATATATGAAAAAATCCTTTTTAAGAAAATAATAAAAAAGATAAACATGGATTCTCAGCTTTACACGTATGTTAGAGGGTAAAAACAGGCGGAAAATGTGAAATTAAACTTTCCCTCTATAGGTTGGTAAAGGCAGATTGTGAGTTTGAAGCTAACCTGAGGTAAATAGCAAGACTCATTTTAAAAACAAATCAATAAAACCAAAACTAAAGTATAACAAAATAAAAGAATAAAAAAAAACATGAGCAGCAGTAAATTAAACATTTCATGCCTTTAAGTATAGTGTGTATGTGTTTGTAATATATACTAATTAAGGCTCATTCTAACAGTCTATCAAATGGCATATTGTTTTTGTTAATATTAAATTCTATATTTACACAGAGGAAAATTAACCAAAACAATTTTCTGGATAAATCTATTCTGGATATACCTTTTAAAACTTTTATTTTCATTTTTTTTATTGCCCAAGAATGCAGTGCAGGGTAGATATAAACCCATATTTGCATTGCAATTACTCAATTCTTCATGTTAGTCCAGCACATTTCCTTTTAGTGGAAAATATACACAGAAAATTTATTTTCCTATGGTAAGAGATTTTAAAATTCAGTATTAAGCTAGTGCTCATGAGGAGATTATATTTATTTGACATACATTATTTTGGTTCTATAGACAAGATGTCAAAAATTAATTAGTCCTGGTCATTAAGAATAAGTATTAATTTGTCTATAATTATACTTGATTTTGTACGGTGCTTAAGAGATTTGATTATCAATTTAGAAAGTGAACCTTCTTATATCCAAATGTGCTTGTGAGATTTTGGAAATGTAATATGTAAAATCTCACTGTTAATGAAATGGCACTTATCTTTGATTTTTTTTCCCCCTGACTTACAGAGCTGAAGATAAATGATTGTTTTTAGTCCTGGGAAACTGATTTTTCAGAACATATCATGAAATACATACCACACTCCAAGACAAATACATTCTGCTCCCTGGGATGCCTTGGAACTTAGACTCTTGTACAGCTTTATTATTTTCTGTTGTCTCAAGATAATATTCTATATTATCTCAATGAAAGTGCTTTCCCATAGTCTCTCAATATTTACTTAGAGATTTAGAAAGTATTTGATTAGAAATGGTAACTACCAACACACTGCTTTAGAATGCATAAGATAAATGGAAAATAAAATAAAGGTTTCTTACTCCGCTGTTTTCAGGAAACTGATGCCAAGAATATGCTTATATTTCTCAAAGGACGGTTCCTTAGCTAATGTCTCAATTCTCAAATTCAAGTCTTATTTTTTCTATGCTCTCACTAATAATTGAGTAGGAAGATATGCTAGCTTTTTACAATATAGTTTAAGAATTCTGTTCAGGCCTCTGTTCTGGATCACATTGGAAAGGGGGCACTTGTGGGAATTATTGGAAATGGGGCAGTAAGTAATTTTGCACCCTGTGTCTAAATACATAGTATGACTGTGTTACATGCTCAACTAACTCATACAGCAGTAAATCTATGAGACAAGTAACAATTTGCTTATTGCCTTTGCTAAAGTTTTTAAAGGGAAAAATAATATAAAAGACATTTTTAAAGTAAAACATCTATAAAAACTTACTGAGAATGAAAGAACATACAGTGTCAGGAGTAGGGTTGATCATCTCCTTTGCCTTTCTAGTATATTCCAGTGAAGGATCTGATACCAAGTTTTATAGATCTCTCCTTCCTGATCCCAGTCAGTGGATGGATCAGTTACTTTTCTGTTGCTGTAATAAAATACCACAATTAAGACATTTAATAGAAGATGTTTATTTGGAATTTCGTTTTCCTGAGTTGAGTTCATTATGTCATGGAAGCATGGTAGTGAGTGGCAGGCATGGTAGTTGAATGAAGAAGCTGAGAGCTCACATGTTAAACCACAAACATAAAGGCTCCCTATAGCAAGGCCTAACCTCCTTAACTTTTTGAACAGTACTACTGAGTGGAGATGTGTTCAAATATAGAAGGTTGTGGCAGACATTTCTCATTCAAATCGCCATAAGGGTCTTCTTCTCAGAGGTATGTTTTAGTCTTCTATATTTTTCAGCTTTATGTGGCTGAGAATAAGATGAGTGAAGAGGCTGTAATGTGGAGAGAAGGCCAGTGTTAAATGGCCAGAATGGAGTCAGACCTATAAGAGTATTTGCACAAGGATGTCCTATGAGTGCTGGCACCAGATGCCAGAGAGCCACAGTCTGAATTCTGCTGACTAAGGACTTTCACCAGGACTGAACCTTGATGAGCTCAGATTACCTTTACTGGGAAGGCCTTTATTTTCATAAAGGGGACAAGAGGAAATGATGTGCATGATCACCTTTCTTCTGCCTTAGTGTTGAATCCACCACAGTGGGACCTTTTCTTCTGTCCAGTCTCCATCAGACCCAGGCTCTGCCTTAGGCCCAGAATCCAAAGAATATGATGGATCCAAACTGAATTGGGAGTTTTATGTCAGTAATAGGAGAAACTATAATTTCAGTCACTTTTTTCTGTCATCAACTTACTACCCAGCTCCTTGGCGAATGATTTTCATGCAAGAAAAGTCTATTATTATGCCACCTTCACTTCAGAGTTCTCATTTCTAAGTTTACTAAAGATGATAGAGAAAGTAATAGTAGGAATGAAGAGTACATAAAACATATTCCCAATGTTTGAGGAGGAACAAACTTTATATACAACATGAAATGGAGAAGTTCAACTCTAAAGACAATGCAGGAAGAAGGGCATCTGTGGAGAAAGGCACTTAGAAAGGCATTTGCTAATTTAGAGAAAATGTATACTGGAATGTCAACTGGCTTGTCTAGTGGAAACCAGGAGTGAACGCATATCTAAGAATAGAATTATGAAAAATGCCAGACATAGATCTTATAAACTATTTATTTCTAAAGCAGACCTTTTCTGGGATAATTCTGGAATATTTCTGAAACCAGTGGAATAACAATCCAGCACTCAGTTAAATTTAAACATGTTGAGTATGGTTAGGAGAAAGACCGTGACTCCTGCTGCTCTTACAGTCATCAAAGATGATTCTGTACCTGCTGAGGAATACAAATCTATGAGGGCTAACACTAAAGGCTTAAGGCTTTTCAGGCTATGAATGGGAAACTTAGACTCTTTAAATACTAAAGTCCATTACTAAAGAAAAAAAGATAAGAGCAAGTCCTGGAGGAGTATGAAGCATCCAAAGTTGATAAACTACATATAACATATCCATTAAAAAATAACAATGAAGAACACAAGGCAACAAAGAAATTCACTATGCAAAGACATAGCAAAGTATGGCCAATAGGTTAGAGGTCACAATTTGGCTTAGTTCAACACCCACTCCTGGCAGATCCAGTTTCCTCACCCAAACATTAAGACTGGATCAGGTGTTCCTCTGGAAAGAATGGGCTCCAAAGTGCCGGTCCAAGGTGTTTCAGATCCCAAGGTATTCAGTGTTTGTGGTTTGCAGCTTGGACATGCTTTGCTTTTTGCTTTTTTGCTTCGAGTCCACTAGTGAGTAAGTACATCCCCCTGGTCTTGGAGGGCCTAGTTCCTTTTTCTGATGGTTCCTGGTGGCTGTTCTTGATTCAGCGAATGTATACCATTATATATTCATTATGCACATTTACATACCTAGAAATTAATATATGTATAATATATAGGAGCAAAATTGGAGGTAGAGAACCTGTATTGGACAAAAAAAACTGGCTACAGTTTAAAAGCAAAAATTGAAATAATATTTTGTGGCAGTGGAAAATGAAAGTAGTCAAAAATATATTTGACTGCTCTTCCTGAGACATGGGTTCAATTTTCAACCCCTACCTGGTGGCTCCCAATGATCTGTACCTCAGGAGATATGACAACTTCTCCATCATCCAAGGACATTGCATGCACATGGCACACAAACATACATCCAGCCAAAACATCCACACACATAAAATAATAGTTATAGGACATGAGAATGGAGAAAGGTGATAATATTGTGTAGTTTAGAAAGGAGTGCAGGATACAATCATGTACAGCTTCTGAATTTTTCCCAGTCAAGGACCTTAGTGAGGTTTAGATAGAAAAGTGGTTCTGTTTATGTTATCTGTATCTGAGGGACATATAATGCAAAAACAAATCTGTCTTTTGCTTCACGTATGCACGTAGTAAAAAGATGATGAAGGCCTTTGGGAACCTGTTTGTTGCTTTGGTTTTGTCTCTTCCTGAAAATACCAGCCATTGGCATTCCTTATGCCTCTGTTGAAGTGGCTGCATCTAGAAGGATTTGATTACAACAAAATAAATATGGCCAAAATACTGATCACTTTTTTTTCATTTTAACCACTTTCAAGCATACCTTCCAAAGAAGAAAACATGCAACTATAAAAGGATTAAAATAACTCTTCATGCCTCACTCTAAAAATACCTAGCATACAAATTGCTTAATTTTCTAATAAAGCACTCCTGTTTCTCTCAGTTATAGAGTAATCTATTGTCTTATGCTTTTTTATCACTTAAAAACTAAATGGTTCCATGTTGTCTAAAACTGATGTATGCACTAAGTCCTTAGGATCATCTGTGAGGCAATAAGTGAGATTTAGCTGCAATTTTCCTTTGGAATGTATCTGTATAGACATAAAATTATCCAGTTGTAATTAACTACCCCCAGATTTTAAAGATCAATCAATATCAATAGTGTGAAGAAATGGCTGCCAGCTTGATAAATAAATGCATTCTCCTGATACAAACCATTTAGTTCCCCCCTGGAATGCAGAAGTAAAACACTATCCCAAAAACAGTATCTGGCAGCTGAGAAAATGAAGAAAGGTGCCATGTACAGTTGTACATAGTCTGCCTTTTGCCCTTCTCTGTGGCACATTTTTGTTTTGGTTTTATCACTTCCAAGATAAATTCAGGGACTTTAATGCAGCATTTTATTTTTATAGAATAAAGTCATATTTTTATTCATGTATCCCTTTGTTCAGATTCCTTTTCCCTCCTGCCCCTCCCAGCCAATCTCTCTTCTCCCCATCACTTTATCTCCTCCCCAGCAAGGTCAAGAGGTCCCAAGATCCCAAGGTGGCTTAGTTCAGCATCCACTCCAGGCAGATCCGCTTTCCTTACCCCAACATCAATACTGAGTCAGGTATTTCTCTGGAGGGAATGGGCTCCAAGGTGCCAGTCCAAGGTGTTTCAGATCCAAAGCTGTTCAGTGGTTGTGGTTTGCAGCTTGGGTGTTGGTACATCTACACAGTGGAGTACTACTCAGCAGTAAGAAAAAAATGGTACCCTAAAATTTGCAGGCAAGTGGATGGATTTGGAGAATATCTTCCTGAGCGAGGTATCACAAACTCAGAAAGATAAGCAGATGTACTCACTCATTAGTGGACTTTAAACAAAAAGCAAAGAACACCCAAGATGCAGCAGTTTTCAACCTGTGAGTTGTGACCACATTGGGAATCAGAGATCAGATATTCTTCATATTAGGCATTTATAGTATAATTTATATCACCAGCAAAAGTGGTTATCAAGTAGCAATAAAGTAATTTCATGGTCATGGGGTCACCAGAACATGAGGAATTGTATTAAAGTGTCCCAGCATTAGGAAGATTGAGAAACCACTGCACTAATGGGAATATTGCTACATATTTCTTTAGTGATAAGAAGGAAGCAATTTTTAAGACTGAAATATTAACTAAGAAAGTGATGTTTTTATGGATTATATGTATATTGCTGGTTTCAAAACTAGGATCATTACTTTTGTCAGCAGTGAACCGTTAACAATTTGCTGCTAGACATCTTTGCTAATTGATGTTTCATACATGTCACAGATCTACTATTTTTAGATTTTTCCTTTAAGGAATACTTTCTGTGATTCTTCATATTGGCAAAAGTATCAAATATTTCAGAATCATTGATCACTGAATGAGTAGAATAATAATCAATAATAAGAGTTCAGAAATAATGCTTGTGTGCTTCACTGTAACAAAAACCTTTCAATTCTCCATTCCATGTATAGTCCATGAAGGTCTAGGTTAGTGAAAATGCATCAAAGCCCCTCCCTGACTCCTCTCTTCCCTCTCTGCACATGCCTAGTCTGTTGAGTGACCACACTTCCTTTAATTAGAATGAAGAGGTTTGGTTACATTTTGTTTCACTCTAACATTACCTTATTCAGCCTGATAGTCTTTATACCAATTGATCTCGGGTGCATTGCCCACAAAAACTAGGAGAAAGTGGGACATATCCATAGAAGGTACATTTACAAATATAACAAAAACAATTTGTTCGTCACCAACATTTCTTTTCCTCTCAGCGGACTCTTGGAGAGAGGCCTGAATCAGGTCAATATTGTTTGTATTTTAGATTTCACCTACGGTTCCTCACTTTCAAAAGATAACCTCAGCTGATATTGTACTGTTCATACAGTTACTCCATGCCACACTGCACATTTATTCAACTTTGTCCTAATTACATGTAGCCTTGGGGAAAAGGAAAAGGCTAGAGTATATAGGCCAGGATATATTAGGGCAAGAGGGAATCCATCTTTACCGGGAGGGAAAAATCATTATCTCTGCTACTTACAGATTTTTCAGGAAGACCTTGAGAGAGCAGGCCAATACCAATGCCTTGTAACTAAGCCCAATAAAGGTATTTTCTAGAACAAACCTTGGTGGAATTATACTTTTTTCTGTTATTGGAACCATAGAAAGAGAAGTAGATATTATTCATACTGCTCCCTGGAAAGTAATTTAGAACAGTTTGCAGAATACAGCCAAAGAAAGGATGAGTTTGGTAAGAGTAGTCATATTGTCCCTGATACAGGAAATGAAAATTGTGAAATAGTGGCATGATTGGAAGGACTGGTTTGCAGAGGAAATTTTGACATGATTATTTGTAGCAAGGGCAAGGGTAGAACTTAGGGTAGTTAAAGTATATAACTAAGGTTAGAAAGTCCCAAGATGTCAGTCTAGGTGGCATAAAGTGGCATACCACTCACTTGATGGATGGAGTCACCCTAGGGAGTATGGAGATACTTTGAGAACAGTTGTAGATTTAGAGCAGACATGATGGGTCCTGAGTGTGGCTCACAGGGAGCTGCGCTATCAGCAAATAGCTGCAGATATAGCCCAGCCACTGTGATGGGCAATAAGGTATCTGTTGAAGCTGAGGTAGCAACCCAGAAGGAGGCTGCAAGTGAAAGGAAGAAATTTCCCTAAGGGCTTTTTTTGTGAGTAAATTGCAAAATAAGAGAAAAAAATTAGGTATTGGCCTGAAGGGTTTTTTTTTTGGGGGGGGTTGTTTGTTTGTTTTGCTTAGGTATCAAAAGTAGAAGGAAGTCCAAATTATATCAGTGATACAAATCCCTTCCTGGGATTCCAAAACTGATAACCAATGGAAGCAGTCAAATAGTAATGGGGAAGAGAGTAGCCAAGAAATGACATAGGAATGCCTTCATGTATGATCCATAACAGAGAAAGCCTCCAGATGAAGGGCTTAGTATTAGGCTGGCTCAGGACACTATAGTAATCAGAGAGAGATGTTGGGGAACTAGGAAAGACTTCCAAACAAGCAACCAAAGAGTCCCTTGTTGCTTGTAGTCAGCTGTTGGACATGGGGCTACAGTGGATTTATTTGGGTCCACCTGAAGCACAGAAATTGAGCAATACAGCCACTAATCTCACCTTAAGGAAAAGTATTCACATTCTAAGGCAATGTGAGGAGATTCAGTCCCGGATAGATTGGCTTCTATGTCAAGAAAGCATTGCTGAGGCAACAGAGTATTCAGGAAGCAGTATTATTATACTTAGTTGACTGATACAGAAATGACTGTGCTTATGAAAAGCTAAGATAGAAACAACATTGGCAAGGATCACAAAGCTGTTATGGAGTATTGGTGGCAATGTTGCACCCTATGGTACCCTGTGATCAGTGTAAGAGGTAGGGCATTACCTAGAGAGGTTTTGGCCTATCTAAATGATTTATAGCAGTAGGGAAGACTGGAAAATGGTTTCCAAAGCAAGTGTGAAAGTGAGAAGTATGGGGGCCACTTTCTCCATGTTCCATAGGCAAAGATGGGACTGAACTTACATGGAGCTGGAGTCCCTATAGATAAAATTGTTGAACAAAATGCATGAGTCTGTGAGAGGCTTTAAAGGAAAACCAGGAATTTACTACAGGTATAAAAGGAAGAGTGACCTGGTGTGTATAAATGATTCTCCTGCTATACAGAATGAAGGTCTCTTGACACAGGAGCTTCCCCGAAAACTCCCCTGATAGGGTGATTTAGGCTGCTTACAAGTGAGGATCATGCAGTAAAATTGGAGGCCCATGCTGAATTAAGGAATAACAACTGGTCATATATCAATATACAAAATTTGTGGATACTGGAGCAGAATATAACTTGATTCACCATAACCTCCAAAATCACCATGGTCAATGGATGGTGATGGACAGAGTCATGGATATAAAACCATATGGGGGAATTAGACTAAATTTATTGTAGGTGGTTGGCAATAATACCCCCAGGATTATAATGTATATATTTCTCTCCTACATAAGAATGCTACAGGGGTAGATTCCCAATTAGGACATACCCTGAAGACTACTGTCCAAGAGTTTCAGCTTAGGGTATAAATAATAAGTTAATTATGTGGTAAATGGGCATAAGAACCCATGAAGTCATTCATTCCATGAAGAATGGTGAATATCAAACAGTATAGGCTGCCTATTGGTCAGGAAAAATTTTTTACAGAAGCCATAAACAAACTAGAAAAGGATTCCCAGAGAAAAGACACTTCCACAGTCATCTGTGTTCAATAAGGAAGTCAAATGCCTTCTAGAAAATCATTGTGAATTATAAGCATAAATAGGCTTGTGCCTCCCATTCATGCAGTGCTGCCCAACCTAATAATGCTACTCTCATTGGGGGGCATTTTCTTTCAAATCTTCACAACTGCCACCATAGCCTGAGAATTGGTAGGACCCAATCTCCAGAGCTGACCCTGAGGGAAATCACATCCTTATTAGCCAAGCCTATGGGAGACTTTAAAAAGTGGTCTTCACTGAGTTCAAGCTTTCAGGCCTTGAACTTTCTCTCTCTGTGTTACACAGGTGTCCCTGTGGTTTGCATAGAGTGCCGAACTGAAGGATAGTAAATAGTTAAGGATAGCAACTGATCTCCTATTCTTGAAAGCCAGCCATTTATGTGTCATTTTCTATCTTGACTGAGCAATCACACTCTGTTCAGGGCTCTGTGTTCTCTGGACTTGCTGTAGGTAGGTGCTCTATAACCAGCAGTGTAGACCCTCAAATTCCTTTTTATCACAGATTGAGGCAGGATGCTGAGAGTCTAGCACTGGCTACTGTTCATACTGCAGGTAGATGAACAGTACAAAGACAGAGGTTTCTAGTGCCACCATTTGTGGAGAACACCCACATCCCTGTAACTCCTCATTTGATGCTTTGTAAGAAAATCCAGTAAACTCATTGGTTATCCACAGTGACCTCGGTGAAATTGTATCCAGCTTTGTCGTCAAAACCTTATAGAAAGAGGTAGACATTGTTTACTTCTCCCTTGAGGAAAAATTTTATAAACACTCACCATGGAAATCAGGCATAGTTTATCTAATTTCTTCTGTAATTATTCTGTTTGAGATTGTTACAAACAGCTCATACCAGCCACTAATCAACTCCTGAAAGCCTGCAGGCAGGCAGTTTGCTTTTGCTTAAATAGGTTATGTTATTGTTTGGTTTTGGTTCCAAATTTTTAATTCAGGTAAAATTTTTTCCTAAAATTATTCCTGTGCTATCTAAGACAGATGTTCCTGTAATGGTTCAGAAAAGGAGCATGCCTTCATGATAATACTAATAGGCTGAGATATCTTTGAAATCCAAAACGTGTTGAGTCCCAGATATTGCACACAGAGATTTTTAAGTTGATTTTATTGTAAAAATGTCCTGGGTATAAATCAGGATGTCCAGGTTACTGGTTTAATAGTGATATGTTTATGTGTCAGGCTGACAAAGATTCAATTGTGTTGGGTAATAGTCAGCCATCAGACTTCCACATATGATTCACACAGAGGGATTTCAAAGGGGCAAGGGAGTTATGAGATTAGGGAACATAAGACACAATAGTTTACACATGTGCTGGTTAGTTTTATTTTTGTTTGTTTGTTTTGTGAAATTGGTACCAGGAGGCATTGCTCTGACAGATAGGACAATGTTATTGTGAAAAGATTGTCAAAGATTTTGGAACTCTGAGCTGGAAAATCAGTTGAGTGTTCAGAGCTTAATGAGGAATGCAGAAAATAGAGGTCTGGGTCCTGAAGATTTAAAGGAAAGAAAATACTTTATCATTGATGTTTTTAGCTAAAAATGTGACTTCTGGTCAACTGGAGCTAATGAGTCAAATGTGATTAACAAGATATCAGCATCACTGTTCAAAAATCATCTGTGGTGAAGAGGTGACCAGCATCACTGAGGTGAAATCTGAAATCACATTCTTAGGATCAATACATGGAAGCTATCTTACTGCATATCTTACTGTCAGCTACAATTGGTATTGTGCAAGATTCTTCAGTGTGGTACTTGTGTCAGCAATGTGGGCACTGTAGAATTGAAGGGGTCATAAACAGAAGATGCAGCTTGGCACTGTGAGAGGCCAACAGAGGTCATCGGTGAAGGTTTAGCCCCAGTTACTATGGAAACCCAAATATCAAAAGTGCCTTGGAGAATATCTCAGGCTTATATCTTAGTCAGTGCTCTAGGGATGTAAAGAAACATCACATTGTGACCACTGCAACTCTTATAAAGAAAAGCATTTAATTGGGGCTTGCCTATAGTTTGAACGGTTTAAGCCATTGTCATCATGGCAGAGAACATGGTAGCATCCAGGCAGACATAGCAGAGGTAAAGTAACTTGAGAGTTCTATGTCTGAATTGATATGCAGCAGGAAGAAAGAGACATTGGACCTGGCTTGAACTTTTAAAACCACAAAATCCACCCTTAGTGTCATATTTTCTCTAATAAGGCCACACCAAGTGACAAGGCCATACCTTGTAAACCCTCTCAAGTAGCACCACTATCTAATGGCCAAGAATATATCAGTCTATGGGGGCCATTGCTATTTGAACCACCACAGTTTGTTTCCATTTGTTTGTGGCTTGTGCGTTCCTGAATATGAATGAGGAGAGTTCACTGGTAAAAGAATAGTACAGTTTTAGCGAATACCACAGAATATTGAATTGTCTGCTAAAGGAAGTAGGAGGTGTGGAGCAGAACGATCTGAAGCCTCTGAGATAAACTGAATGTGTTCTGGAGAGGGAGGAGCTAAAGAATCAAAAACCCTTTGAATCCAAGAAAGTTATGATTCCTAGACATTGGACATTGATTTTCCATTGCTTTTGTAACCGTGTCCTGGAGATAAATCAGAAAAGAAAAAGTTATTGGTTTAAAAGTGATGTGACTGACACAAGGATCAATTGTGCTGGTTAATTTTTTGGTAAACTTGACACTGGTTAGATTCATTTGGAAAGAAGTAATAGTAATTAACAAAAAAATAGTTCCATTACATTGGTCTATAAGAAGTCTGTAGGAACATTTTCTTGGATAATGATTAATGTGGGGGAGCAGCCTTGTCTGGACTGGTGGTCATGGATTATATAAGAAAACAAGGAATACATGGAGAGAAAGCCAGTAAGCAGTGTTACTCCATGGGCTGTACTTCAGGTCCTGCCTTCAGTATTATACTTTGAATTCCTGCCTTAACTTCCCTTAGTGGTGGACTATGATAAAAAAGTATAAGCCAAGCCAAGAGATATTGTTGAGTTGTTTTAACATCAATAAAAAGCAACTTAAGGCAACATGGTTTACTTGTATCCTTGGTTTCACAGCAATTGCTACAATATAGATAGCTACAGCATATCACTTCAAAATCAGGCTTTGAGGTCAAAACAATTATCCACTAGCTTAGTTTTATAGGCAAGGCATAAAGATGTATCTCCAAATGTCAGTTAACTTTGTAATGGAGCTTTTTAAGAATCTGTCTATCATTCATCTATCTATCTGTCTATCTACCTATCTATCTATCTATTTTGGCTTTAAGAAAATTTACATTTTAGCTCAGAGTATGAATGACACTTGCAGGTGGGCTTTCACTACTATTTTTACTGGTACTTATTATCACTCATGGAAACAAGCTGAAAATCTAGAACACAGAAATGGAACAAGATGACTGACAGTTACTGAGCAGTTTTTGTATATCACAAGGAGTCTTTTTTAACTGAATTTAAAAACAGTATTTTATTAAAGGTTGAATGAAGGGCATGTTCCCAAGGTACTGTACATACTCTGGAAAAGAAAAGGATAGAAGAAAGGTGATACAACTGCTTTGCTCTCAACATTGTTGACTGAGAAGAGTGTCTCAATAGGGGGTCACTGCAGAAGATGTATTTTCAGATTCAGAATGATATTAAAATTTGTACCAAAGTGCTACTCCAGCATGCAAAATGGAGCTACACCTTCAGGAGGACTATGTGCCTGGTCAGGGGCTTAATGCCTCACTTTCCATACATATATTCCAGTGTTGTAATGATTCCAGGAAAAATAAGAACACTTAGAGAGGTTTGCTAACATTTTGAAAATCATTCATTGAAACTTGTTTTACTATTTATTTGTTTCCATATCCAGGAATAGGCATCGGGAGCTTGGTGTTGCTTGTCTTTGGTCATATTTCAATGACAAGATACAGCCACATAATGCATATCTCTACCATGATGTGGGAGGTAGCACTATCCTACTTCCTTACCTTGAGTAGATCAGTGTGAATAGCATGGGATACATTTGAATCTTGTAAGAAAAACAGTCTGAATCTACCAACAGAATCAAGTTGTGTTATTTGCAAAGCTCCTGGCTATAAAGGAGTGCTCCATGTTCCTTTGCTCTGAGAGATCATTCATGACACTATTCCTAATTGACAGAGAGCCTGAAAATGTGAGTATTTCTGAAGAAGATGATGACTGTTCCCAGCAGGAGCCTTAGACACTTTTTAGAAGCCACTTGGCATAGATCAATATTATGTTCTGTCTTCTCATCTGAGCCACCTTCACTTCAATCACACACAGCATGGTATTATTTGGTTCAGGTTGATAAAGATAATTAAGTTTTCTTTTAATTTTACTTCATCATATGACACAGTCCTAACCTTTAGCTTGCCAATGCCATTGTGCAGTGCCAATTTTATACTCTACTCTTCCCATAGAGTTCACCTCAGAGCTCTTAGGTTCTCACAGACACTCAGAAACCAGCTCGATTTTCACATATTTCATCCTTCTTCAAACATGGGATTTGGCTTCTTTTTGATTGGAAGGCTTGTTTATTAGTCTCATTAGCTCAAAGTATGCTTGTTATCACTTGGATAGGATCTGATTGTATCTGTGTCCATTATCTTTTCTGTCATTTTCTGGAATGCCTGTAATGCAGTTTGAAATAGAATGAGTTGGTTCCTTGGTGTAGAAGTAAAACTAAAGGAACCAAAGGTAGCCTTCGGAGGACATTGGAGGGGAATTCACAAGAAGTCAGTGGCTTGAAGATACAGGTAAATTTGAGTGCTCTACAGATGGGGGTCAGATTCTAATAGCTCAAAGCTTATAAGAATTTTTTAAAACACCATGTTGTTTTATTATTTGAGAGTGTCATAATGTATACAATAATTATACCTATCCCTCACATCCCTTTCAGCTTCTCTCACACACTCCCACATTCCGCTGTTTTCATCTCCATATATTTTTCTTCCTTTTGGTTTTCACTCATAGAGTCCATTTTTGTTCTACATATGTACATGGGTATCATGCTATCCAGAGAAACATGAGCAACCTTCCATGGTCCACAGCCTTGAACAAAACAGACTCTTTTTCTTATTAACTAATGACTATTCTCAGGTAGGAGTTGGACTCATGGACCAAAAACACATTCCTGCTGGAATTTTGACTGTCTTTATCTTGTGTAGAGCTTTTTTCGGTAGCCATAATCTGTGTGAGTTCATGAGTTCAATAATTCTGTTTTATCTAGAAAACCATGTTTTATTTCAGTCCTCCTTGACCTCTGGTTCTTAATATTTTAGCTGTCTATTCTATGATACAACCCTAGCCTTTAGGGAAGAGAGTATACAGGTGTCCAATTTGGGGCCGAATATTTCACAGTTATTTTTTCTCTGCATTTTAGCCCATTCTTAATCTGTGTCAACGTGTATCCACTACAATAATAATCTTCTTTGAGAAGAGGCAAAAGCTGCACTGATTTATTGGTATAAGAATAAGAACTTAGAAAACAATTTATGCTATACCAATTAACAAAATATGTTCTCCCATAGGGCATATTACCTCCTCAGTAAGAGATTCATTTCTAGGTTTATAATACCATATAAGTTTCCTCCCATGGATCAGGCCTTAAATGCAAGAGTAAATTTGTTGGTTACCCCTATATCCTTCATGACACCCTTGCATTGTTCTAGCTCACAAAGTCCACAGATAAGACTCTTGATGACATTTCTCCTCTGGAAACCTTCATAGCACCATGTGGAACTATGAATATTGGCCATAACAGAGTAAGCTTCCAAGCCAGTACCAGCCTTAATTTCCATGTCTGGTGACCAAAGTATGTAGTTTCTTCAGCAATAAGAGTCTTTCTCTCCAGTTCTGGTGAGTAATTAAGAGCAATGGCAATATTCTCTTGGGGTTTTCTGAGGCTCCCCTAACCAACAACTTAAAGAGAGGTATCCCACATCTTGAACTGGGATTCTTTTTAATATTCTATGGATTCTTAGAGGAGAATTAAACTCAAACCACAAACAAACACACACCCACACACAAACACACACGCACACACACCCACACCCCCCCACACACACACCATATATGTTTACCCTAGTTAAATTTTTTGATTTATACCTTTAGGAAGTTTTAGGATAGATTTTTAAAACATCCTTCATTTTAGTAATCTTATGCCCTCTCCACTTAGAACCACCCTATCAATCCCACTTTCCCCTTACAGTCTTGTGTTTTAGGCACATGAATGGTTTCTACCCAGCATCTACTACAGGCCTGATATAAAGCATACATCAATGCATGCAACTTACATTAATATAATAGTGGTTATCTGAGGCAGAAGTTTATTAAAATATAGCCTTGAAAAGACTTATATTTAAGAAATAAATCTTATAATGATGTTAGAAACCTACTGATATGGAATCAGTGACCTCAACCAAAAACCTAGGAAACAACATTTCAGTCTATTATTTTAAATACTCACAGCATAGAACTAAGCATCCTGAAAAAACACATAATATATGCCAAGTTGGATTGCTGCAGGAGGTTTAAGCTGTGTGTTTTAATGATACTGGGCTGCCCTCCTTCCTAGTCTAATTTTACATTACCCTCACAGAAATCTAAGTATACATTGTTAGTTATTTTTTCTTTACTACAACTGTGCAAATGCTAACAGAAAGTTCTTTGAACATTTATTATTTTCTTTTGCAGTGGGACATGGATATAATCAATGAACATGGCTTTCTTCTTGTCTTATCTTTAACTTTTTTCTTTAATTTTAACTAGTGAAATGAGAAATCAAATTTTTTTTCCTAATATTTAGCTATTCTTCCATCATAGAATTCCTCTTATACAGCAGGTCTTTTTAAGAAAACAGCAGGCAGAGCCTTAAAATCAGCCCATAATTGCCTTTAGCATAGCTTAGTGGCTTACCTCCCAGGAAGTGCCCTTTGTTGTTTATGTTTTAATTTTTTATTTCTTTAGCTGGCCTAAGTGCTCAGAGGTGAGCATAAGCAATCTGGCTGTTTGTAGTGTATGCTGTTTGAAGCCATCTGTTTGCCGGGGATAAAAGATAGCTCTTTGGCTGTTGCTTTCATCACTGTTGAGAGGCACAGCACTGTTATTCATTCCTAGTCATCTCTTCTCATTGCTTTATCCATCAATTCTCAGATTCAGTGCATGATCCAATTAATGTCAGAAGCAAAATTTGACAGCTTGCAAACACAGATGTGCAGTGGCCACTCCACTCCTGTTTTTATTTTTGCTTCTATCTGAAGAAGGAAGAAGAGGAAGTCTTCAAGCTTAGAGAAAACTATCTGTCATGTCTTCTCATTTGGAGGAGCAAAGCTTTGGAATGCAAATCAATTTATTTTGTAAGGCAGATATTGATTCACAATTCATGATCAGACCTACAACTATAATTTACTTGCTAATTAACTTAATGGTAAACATGTTCTAATATTTTTCAGCAGATATATGTTGAATTACATTTCAGAGTAAGCCTGTCTTCTTACATCAGAGGGCTCACTTATCAGAAATGGAGACTAGATTCTATAGCCAGTATATGTGAAAGCATACATGAAAATATACCTGAGTACAACAGAAGCCCAGCAGTAAAATGTATATTATACTATTAAGCAAGATATGAAAGCCAGAAATTGTGTTTACGGTGACAAGATTAGGTCATATCAGTAAGGGTGATGTTCAGCTTGGTAACATAGATGGAGAAGGAGTACAGAGGTAGAAGGAGCAAGTAGGTGGAGGGAATACACAGATGGAGAGGAGTCTAGTAAACAAGTATGCAAATAGAAGAATTAGGTAATGAAGAAAATAAATACAGTTTAAGCAACTGCCAGGGCCACAGAAGTGCAAGATTTATAAGATAAAAGATTATGTGCTGGATGGTTTTATATCATCTTGACACAAACTTGAGTTATACAGGAAGTGGAAACCCCCATTGAGAAAACACCTCCACTAGACTATCCTATAGAGCATCTTTTTGATTGATGCACTCATCTGAGGGTCCAGATCACTGTGTGTAGTGCTAAGCCTGGGCTAATGGTTCAAGCTACTGCAAGAAAACACACTGAGCAAGCCATCCAAAACAAACCAGTAAACTGTGTTCCAGTTCCTGCCCTGACTTCCTTTCATGGTGGACTGTGATGTGAAAGTATATGATAAATAATACCTTTCCTTCTACAATTTGCTTTTAATAATGTTTTTCATGGCAGTAGAACTCTAAGATAGGTTGTTTATTGAATATTAGGCTATAAAGAAGTGGAAGGTGTGACTGTGAGCTGGGGGTAATCAGCAGCCTGTAAGGCCTTTTTCCTTGACTCTAATTCCAATGGAGGCCCAACAAAGGCTTCTATGAGAAACATTCTAGCTTACTTGGAAAATAAATGCAGTTGAAGGAAACAGTTTTGGTACATAGTGTTCCATGATACAGAAGACATGACCACTGGAAATGGGGCAGGGGAGATAATGTTTGAATGATGCAGGCAAAATAGGAGATTTTGAAGGTAAAAGCATTTGAGTAGGTGATGGTGGTGGGTAAAGCAAACTTAAGACGTCAACATGAAAATTCAAGTCAAGACAGTCTCCCTGAAAAAAAAAATGAGTTAAATATGGCATTTGTTTTTTGCCAAGATGGGAAAGAAGAGATTTGGAATTACAAAAAAGGTGTTTGTTACACGTAAACACATTAAAGAAAAAATGGCATATGGCACTCAAGCAGCACTAACAGGGAAAGGAATATGCTGGTCATACTTAGGAGAAAAAGGAAACATAAAAATTTAAGCAAGTTGATTTGAAGAACAATAGGGTTAGGGTTAGGGTTATAAGTAAAAGAGTCATGAGAAGTTACATAGGAATCCAAATAAGGTAAATTTGTAGATTAAAGTCTGGGGTAGAAAATGCTAGGAAAAAAATGAGATGGGTCAAGAGATGAGAATGCTGCAAAGCTGAAGAGGCAGGAGACAGGTTGTTCTGGGATAAAGAGGAAACAGTGGGAAAAGATAGAAAACCAAGGAATTGGCTGTTGATTCCACCCCAGGATAATTTCTAGACTGGGAGTAGAACACACAATATTTCATTGGCAGGTTTAATTACCTAGAGGAAACTATCTGTCATGTTATTTTATTCTTTTAAGAAGATGAAAATAAAATACAACCGCTCTTGTTATCTATGTGTACTTGGTTTCAGGATGCCCATGAATAATAAAAGCTACAAGTCTAGTCTTATCTGCACAATGGTATGAAGTGAAGCATATCTTTTTGTGTGCTTTGCACCATATCTAGACTATTTATAGTGCCTAATGCAATGCCACTCTCACGAAAATAGTTATGAGAGTGCACTTTTAGAGCCTAGTGATCAGAATAGGATAGATGTTCAGAAAAGAAAAGTTGCAGTTATTTTCAAGCATGTTGCATCTGTGTATGGCTGAATTTGCTGATGTACATGCGGATATACAATTTAAAGGAGAAATTTTAGATTGGGTCATTTGACTATATTTTTAGCATTGGCATAAGAAGTATGTAGAAGTGGCAAGGAGGAGTGTAATGAAAGTATTAGACCAAGAGGACATTTTCAACATATCTTATATTATGGTCGACTGACATGAATTTTCTCCCTTCATCCTGACTCCATAGCATTCTGAGTATATATGATTATGTGATTCATGCATTGTTTACAACTCCACAGACCTGAACAACTTAGGTTTAATTGTGGATTTTCTATGCTGTGAACTTAAATGATTTTCTTATCGTCACTCCCCCCAAAGCACAGTATAGCAGATATTTACACAGTGTTCATGTTGTGTTAGGTGTAATAGTGATCTACATATAATTTCAGAAATATGCAACGTGTGCACAGGTGAAATGCAAGAGTTACAGCCTTATATAGCATCTTGTTATACATAAAAGTTCTGGAAAACATCACCATTGAGTATTGAGAGTTAGCTGCAATGGGGTTGTGATTTTTGCTCCATTTTTCTTTGTGTTTATGTATTACTTGTGAATTTTTTCTTTATATTGAGTAATGAACATTAGGCAGTCAAAAAAGTCTTTTTTTATTGATAAATTGAAAAATAAATATTCGCTTACAACATCATGAACTCAGTGAATAGCAGAATGAATGGTTCCTCTGCTCTCTTGAATGAAAGTCTTGCTCCCTGGTTTGCCTTCACAGAGCTTTTTCAGTAGCAGATCTTCAATGACTCCTTTAATAGTTCTTGTAATTACTTGCCATTATTCAACACTAAATTTAGTATTTTATGTTGATTGTTATTTATTACACCCTAAAGATCTACAGATCCATTTTTATTCCATGACCAGGTTTTAAATCTAATGAATAGAAAGTTCTCAAGACATAATTGTCGGAAGAATGACATAGGAGCTCCTTCATGATACTTTCATGGCATAAACTACATAGCAAAGTCTGACTATTATGAATAGACAAGTGATGAATCAGAAGGGATTCTGTCCTTATTTTCATATGAGACAAAGAGGATACTCACTTGCCAATGAACAAGTGATAGTTTCCTCCCTCCAGGTTGATTTTGTTTTTTTCAAACATAGTTTCTCTCTGTAGCTATGGCTTTATTGGACCTCAAAGGCCTTGAACTTATAGAGATCCACCTGGCTCTGTTTCCCTACTTATGGTATTAAAGTCATGCAGTACCACTACCTGGCTCCCTCCAGGATGTTAATACATGTGATGCATCACATCACCACATTGTGATGGCTGGGAGTATGCATACCACCCACAATATTGGAGTAAAAGCTCCTTAAAGATAAGGTATGCTTTCTTCAAACCAGGTCTGCCATTGTATCAGTTCCTAATATAATCTTACAGTAAGTGTCATTGAATATGTGAACTTGTTTATCAGTAAATTAAGTACTAGAAAATACCTACTGAGGTACATGAGACTTCGTGTGCTTTTCACAATGTGTAGTAAATACATTTGGGAAGGTCTTGCCTTAATAAACCTAAGGTCTTACCAAATTATGACTCATTAGACATATTCTCCCATTACACTGTGTAATCATATCTAAGCCTTCCTGTCCTCAATAGTATGTCTGACTGGATGACTTGTACTATGTCTCATTATGCAAAAAAGGCTCCCAATTTTCTCCACGTTTTTAATTTATCAATCAGAATATTGTAAATCTTCCTAAGAAACTCAACTCCTTGCCCAATATATGGAAAAGTCATTTCCTTGAGTCACATATATCGTATGTGTGGTGTCTGGTTCTATTTGTCAACAAATGCTATCTACTATTCCATAAAGCACTAATGACATAGTTGTTGTTGTAGTTGCTCATATTCATATGTCCCTATGGCTGACCACTTGGTATTCTACAATCAAATAGAGGGTTCATCCTTGGGGAAGACAAATTCTCACTTTCTCAGAAGTCATTTATTGCATGTAGTTCTAGGAGTAGGGCCATAGGAGATTTCTCCTATCCATAATGAACTACATGCAATTGTATTTTAACCAGCTGTGGGTTTCTGTAATAATCTCTGTGTGCTGAAAAAAAAAAAGCTTCTTTGTTGAAGAATAAAATCGGTATCATTATTTCCTGTAGGACTAAAGATAAGTATTTAGAATACAGTTAGAAATTATATGATTTTCCAATAGTAGATTCTCCCCTATGTTCTGTGGCTGTTCCATAGTTATATTTAACACAACAGAAATAAATTCTATTTTATTGAATGAGTCTTTAGTCCAGTTAGAAAACTGCTGGTGGCCACCAAGATATGTGACATCTTTGGCTTATCATTGTTATGTCTCATAAATATTCCAGCTGGACAGAACTATTGATTACCTTTCTTCTTTAGCACCTTGCATAGTTCCTCTGTTTTTATATTATTGAAGCTAATCCTTGAAAATGAGGATTTCAGGTTATATCTGCCTCAATTATTACAAAACTTCTCTTCAAATATGTGATGTCTTCAGCAAAGGGACTTATTTTCAAGTTCTGGGAGGCAACAAAGAAAAACAGCAATAGCAGATATTGTTTATGTGAATTGTTTGGACTCCCATGATGTAACTCAAGTGTAGGATTTTCTTCTGGGAGTTTTTTATATTGAGAAGTATTTTAATAAATTGAAATTGAAAATCACTCTTACTAACTTTTAAGAAAAGAGTCAATAATGTTCATCTATATCGTTCAAATGTGCAGAGACTGTGTTAAAAACAGGCACAGATAAAAACCATTTCTTCAAAATTTTCATAATATCTTAGCTTAATGATTGGATTCTGCCATTAATGATTTTCATTGCAGAAGGAAGTAAACATAATAACTGTATCTCATATGAATAGCTAACTAACAGCAGAGTCATTATCTAAATGTACTTCCCATCGGCATGCCAGAAGATGCACAATTACTGTAAGGATACTGCATTCCAACTCAGTTAAAATTCCAGGTGATAAACAAAAGCTCAGAAGTACAATAAACTGCCCCAGGGTATGTTTGAAGCACTTGAGAAAGATATTGGAAAATTTGTGTTATAGATAAAGTGACACAGCACAAAGGGAGTGACATATTAATGTTAAGCTAGAGGTAGTTTCATAATGTGGTAATTGGTCAATGTATAAAAGAGAAAGGCCTGCATAAAACATTTTACCTTTTATATTACTTTATGCATATATAGTTATATGTATATATTTGCACATATATGTATATGCACATATAATCAGTAATAGCATGCATTCATTCACCTCACATAATAATCTTTTATCCCATATATTATTGGAGTAGATTATAACTGTGCTCTCAGATAGTTTGGAGTATATTTAATATATAAATGTTAATACAAAACAAAGCTCTTATTTCAAAGGAAATAAGAATGAGTTTATTCTGAGTCAATAATGAGTGATGATTCATGTTGCTCCATAATAACAAATTAAATTGTCAGAGTAGTCACGTGAGATTTTATAGTCGTTAAACGAAGTCACAAATGGAGGCGTTTACTGTATATATTGCCCTCAGTGATACAATGTAGTAGACAAAGCTCTGTCACTGGTTTTTGGTGATATTTAATGGTTGTTTGGGGGTTGGCAGAGGCTACCAGTCTTTTAAGACTCTCTTCTAGAGGTTTCCCTTACCAGTCAAAAGGATGTTGTGTTTGACGCAAAGCTGGAAAATGCATGTATATTGGGGGAACTGAAGGTATCTGAGGAAGCTTTTGATCTGATTTATTATGACTCTATACAATAAACAAACTCCTAACCAAACTGGTTTTGTAAAATATTTAACCCTGACATGGCTTTGCTTTTTGTAGGAATTTTAATTCCCCATTCCTTTCTTTAGATTTGTAAGGCATTTTATGTATATGAAGGCTAAGTACTTTTGATGTCTTATGGTTCTAGAAAGACTAATAATATGGTAACATGTTTCACAGTTTCTGGAATCTAATAAACATGAGACAGAGTGGACAGAATAGTCTCTAGGAATGAGTGAGGTGTTAAAGTCATTAAGAAAGACATCCCTGAATAATGTAACTGTAATTAATCACAATCTAAGTTTTCTTTCTTTGTTTGTCTTCTGTATTTGACATATAAACTATTTTAAACTAAGGTTAAAATCAAGTGATTACATGATCTAAAAAAATAAAGTTTCCAGATGTAGAGAGTATACACATTTTAATCAATCCAAATTTCTCTGTACTCACATAATCATATTCTTTGAATTCACTATGTTTTCATCCCTGTTTATACCTATTTGTATAAATTTTATACAAATTTGATATATTTTATTTGAAGCTTAGGGTATTTTTTCTTTTTTCTTGTTAATTTAAAGTGTTTTTTTGACAAGATGTTTTATCCAAAACTTTATGTTGTGTAGATAAAGACCAAATAATTTAATTCTTATTTGTGATTAATAATTCTGTTTTTTATATTACCTAAAGTTTCATTTGGAGTAAGACTAGGTACCTTTCTTCTTATTAAGCTGGAAAAGACAACATAGTATGAAGAATAGGGTCCCAAGAGGTAGCAAGAGTCAGAGATAGCCCGACTCCCAGTCTTAAGAGTTCTGTAAGAAGACCAAAGGACACAACTGTAATATTTATGCAGAGGGCCTAGGTCAGACTCATATAGATTCCCTGGTTGCCTATTCAGACTCTATAAGCCCTTGTGAGCCCAGGTAAATTTGTTCTATGGGTTTCCTTGTGGTCTCCCTGATGCTTCTTGATCATTAATCATTCTCCCCTCTACCTCATGATTCCTAATGTAGCTGTTGCTCTTTAGGTCTGTTTCAATGAATTTCTGGATGAAGCCTCTCTAACCACATGCTTGGTTGAAATCTATGAGAGGCCTATTCCTTTCTGAATAGAAGTGGAGAAGTGCAGAGAGGAGCTGGGGAGAGAGACTTTGTGGAGAGGAGAAAGGGAAAATTGCAGTCAGGATGTAAAGTCATTATTATTACTATCAAATAGTATTAATCCATTTGGAGAAACTAAACTGTAGTGGAATTATGTTGTTACATAATTGTCCTGCCTACTAGTTTAATAAAAAATACTGATTGGCCAATGGCAGACAGGAAGTGTGGGCAGGGCTACTACACTAAGAAAACTTTGGGAGCAGGAAGAACAGAGCAAAGATACCAGAGAGAGCTGGATGAGTCACTTCTTCAGCCAGAAGCTGAGGAAAGAAGTTGAAATGCTCCTGAGAAAAGGTACTGAGCCACATGGCTGAACAAGATAAGAATCATGAGTTGAGTTAAGATGAAAGAGTTAGCAAGTTATATACCTGGGCCCTAGGTCAATCAGCATAAAATTAATACAAGCATCTGTGTGATTATTTGGGCTTAAATGGCAGTGGGGCTGAGAGCAAGGTCTAATGTCTGGGGTAGGCAAGAAAGTCCGGGCCCAGAAACCTTTTACAACAGTTTCTGGGTTTCTGGGCCTGGACTTTTGGGTTAGCCTCAAGGTTCAGCCCCAATTTCAGCTCCACTGCTGCTTTGCCCCAAAGAAACACACAAAAGCATATATTCATTTGATGCTGATCAGCCTAAGGCCCAGGCATATGACTTGTTGACTCTTCATTCTTTCTTTTTGCTATTTTTTTGAATTTTTATTTTTTTAATGAAGTCTCATTTTTTTTTTTTTTATCCATGTATCCCCTTGTTCAAACTCCCTTCACTCTCCTGACCCTCCCAGTCACTCTCTCATCTCCTCATCTCCTTATCTCCTCCCCAGCATGGGCAGGAGGTCCCCAGGTCCCAAGGTGGCTTAGTTCAGCATCCACTCCAGGCAGATCAGCTTTCCTCACCCCCACATCAAGAGTGAGTCAGGTGTTCCTCTGGAGGGAATGGGCTCCAAGATGCCAGTCCAAGGTGTTTCAGATCCCAAGCTGTTCAGTGGTTGTGGTTTGCAGTTTGGACATGCTTAGCTTTTTGTTTAAAGTCCACTAATTAGTGAGTACATCCCCTGCTTATCTTTCTGGGTTTGTGATACCTCGCTCAAGAGGATATTCTCCAAATCCATCCATTTGCCTGTGAATTTTAGGATATCACTTTTTCTTACTGCTGAGTAACTAACCCATTACTCTTATTTTGTTCAGTCATGTGGCTTGGTACCTTTTCTCAGCAGCTTTTCAACTTTCTTTCACTGTGTTTCCTGGCATCTTTTCTCATCTCATCTCACTGGCAATTCTCTGGCATCTTTGTTCTGTTCTTTCTGTTCCCAGAGATTTCTAAATCTGGTAGCCCCACCCATACTTCTTGTCTGCCTTCAGCCAATTAACATCTTTATTAAACTGGCAGGAGGTACAATTATTTATGATGTAACAACATACTCCCACTATGGAAATCTCATACTATACTAAGTGGTCATACTTCCAATTATCACATAATACTTTATATTTCCTCCCAATATTTTGTATTTCTTCTCAATAAAATATTTCTTTCACCATGAACAAAATATTATTAGTAACAGAGGTAAACACAAAATGATCAGATTTGTGAGAAATTCTGATTCTACTGGTTTTATAGGAATAATCAAATCTCATTATCTATTTACAGTTAAAAATTAGTCAGTTGTATAATGTTGCCCAATGTCTTAGTTAGGGTTTCTATTGTTGAGAAACAACACCATGACCATAGCAACTCTTATGAAGGAAATCATTCAAATGGGCTGGCTTATACTTCAGAGATTTAGTTCATTATTATCATAGCCATAAGCATGGTGGTTTGTAGGGAGACATGGTACTAGTGAGGTAGCCAAAAGTTCTACATTTAGGTCAGCAAGATGCAAAACAAGAGAGTGACAATTGGCCTGGCATGAACTTTTGAGCCCACTCCTATGACACACGTCCTCCAAAAAGGCCACACCTACTCCAACAAGGCCACACCTCTTAATAGTGCCTATTCCTGAAGAGCTGATGGGGGCCATTTTCATTCAAACCACTACATCCTCTTACATTGAGAAAATACAGGTGTTATTTAGTATTTTTTCCCAAAGATACCAAAAGTTACTATGAGTTACATTGAAGAATACATTTAATTTAAATTATAAGGTTTTTTTTTAAAGTAGCATGAGAGATGGCTCAATGGTTAAGAAAATCGACAGTTCTTTTAGAGGATCCAAGTTCAGGTCTCAGCACCCATGTCAGGGACTGAGATACTTAAAGGAATCCGATGCCCTCTTCTGCTACTCACAGGCAGCCATAAATATATGGTATATTGTCATATAGATAGGCTCACATATCAATAAATGCAAGTAAGATAAGTCTTCAAAAAGAAAGAGAAGTAGTATCTCTGTATATCTATCTTTTAGCATGAATACTTTTCTAATGTATGCCTATTTTACTAATAATGATATTTTAACAAATATCCTAAATTTCTTAGTCTATTACTGTGTCTCTAGCCTTTTATCAATTTTATTAAAAACATCATGATTTCTATTGCCATTTGAGATGGTTTATTCTGTACAATTTGAATAAAAAGTGTACATCTAAATGTTCCAGTATCCCTGATAGTAATCAGTGAAGGAGAAAGCAGAAGTCTGAGAATGTCATAGAGATTCTCAGAGTTTTCTAGGCCTGATGGTGATATTTGCATCATGTGGAACTTGAGTGCATCAAATTACTCCTGTAAATTAGGGTCCATGTGGCTGATAGACATGGTTTGGTCCCCCACTATATGGTATCCAGCTTTTAAAGGGCAGTTATCACCAGTATGAGTTATTTGGGGATGGTAAACAGAAACAGTTTTAGCAAGTTGAGATTTATATCTAGAAATTTGCTCTAACAACATCAATAGCAATTTGATAAATTTGATCTGGTTAATAGTCTTCCTTTTTTCTTAGTTTGAAAAAGCTCTACTGTATGAAGATGTTTCTGGCCTGACCTTTCTGGCGTAGTCTCAAGGTTCAGACCCACTTGGAGCCCCACTGCTGGTTAGCCCCAAATAATCACACAAAGGAGTATATTAATTTCATACTGATCAGCGTATGGCTCAGTCATATCACTTGCTAACTCTTAATTCTTAAGCTAACCCATGATTAGCCAATTGATTTAGTACCTTTTCTCAGAGCAGCATTTTAATTTCATTCCTCTGTGTCTGCTGGTGTCTTTCTCCTGGTGTCTCTGCCTGACTCTTAAGAGTTTTCTTAGTCTGGTAGCCCCACAGTTCCTGTCTGCCTTCTGGACAATCAGCATTTAATTAAACCAGTAGGAGGGACAAATATTTATACTATATCGGAACATAATCCCACAGCACTCTACTTTTTCTGCTCTCTAAATATTATTATACCCTCAATAAAGGCTTTTTGAACATTTTCAAGTACGCTTTCATTTGCATTAAGATTATATTGAGAGTTTATTAATGAAGGTAGTACAATTTTTCATCTTTTTTATATATGCTTTGGTTTAGATAAATATGAGGTCTTGGCAATCAAACAGTTATTCCCAAAACATGACCAAATAAAGGTATGTAATTACAGTATATTTATTTTCATTTTTTTTTCCAAATTAAGATCAAAACCATTCTTACTACTTAGTAATGAGAATACCAAGACAAATCCCAGTAATTCAGACAAATTTTAAAAGATAAAAATTTAAGACTATTTTATGCAATAGCAGGAAAAAATAATAGAAATGTGGTCAAAGAGTTTGAATTCAGTTACTTAGGGTTCTTAGTTACCAATGTGGTAGCAAGTGAACATACACAGCTTTCCTGAGGTCCACAAGGATGTGTCTTCAGGATCTAGCATATATTTAAGATGTAAAATTCAAACTTAGAGTTTAACCCCTGAAGTTTTACAGCGCATAATGTGGCTAAAAGCACCTGATCAGGTCTTTCCAGCTGAGATTGAATAAGTCTTTGATGAGCCTCATACCTTCTGATGAAAATGGCTAGTCTTGCTCTTATTTCTTTTTCTTCTGTATAGAATTGATGAAAGATTGCAGACAAGTCAAAATTTCCAGTTACTATTTCTAATGCCCTCATAATGTATTTCATATTTTTCTTTATCCATAGTGGCTTACATAGTACTTTGTCTGTTTTCACTGGTTACCATAAAGTGTTTTTGTAAGGAGATAACTAATGTTTTTGTTTGAGAAATTAACCAGAATATATTTGGTTAAGGATGCTGAAGCTTTAGTAAATTTTGACAACTGAGTTCTTCTAGTGTCACTTAATTATATAACTACCTATCAGAAGACTGAAAATCATAGGAGAAAGTTTTATAAGGAAACTTATTTCCACAATTGGCATGTAATTCAGTAGGAGTGCCTCAAGTAGGATCATTTTTTTTTTTTTTGTAGAAAATAAGTCTAACTAAGGCAGTGACTTTCTGACAAAGGGAGACTTACCTCAGTGGTAAATAAACAAAGTAAGCATTAAGAAATATTTCTAAATTAATGGCAGAGATTTTGTATAAAATATAATTGTCATGATTTACTTTATTGTTATAATTTTTTGTGTTAAGTATTGTGCCTGCATGTATGTCTGTACTCCATGGACTTGCAGTGCCCGTAGAAGCACTTTGGATCCCCTAAGAAATGGAATTACAGAGCATTGAATGATCATGACAGTGCTGGGAATGGAACTGAGTCATCTCTCCAGCTTCAATTGTCCAATGTTAAGTGGATCATTTTTAAAGAACCAAAATGTAGAATTTTTGTTGTTAAGCCATCTTTTGATAAATGTAAAACATTATTCTATTAATAAAATGTTAAAGTATATTTTATAAAGTATAAAGTATATATACATAAAGTATATGTACATACATATTTAATTTTGTTCTAATATCTCCAGGAAGATGCCTAAATGGTTAACACTTACTGATCTTGCAGCGGCAAAGGTACTGAAAATTTTCAATTTAGAGGCTGAATATAAATTATAAATGATGGGCAATAGTTCAGCCTTATTTCTTGCGAACTCTTAAACTTAAATTAATCCATATTTCTATTTATGGTTTGCCATGTAGCTCCTGACTTGTTACTTTATTTTCTACATGTCCTGCTTGCCCGATGGCTGACTCACATCATTCTTGAGTCTATCCTCTTGTTTTTCACCATTCTGTATAGGTTTCCCCCTTAACTTTCTGCCTGGTAATGGGCCTGTAAGCTTTTTATTAACCAATAAGAGTAATACATATTCACAGTGTAGAGGATTATCCCACAGCAATACCTATGCTTAATTTGGAATAAAAATAAATCCTAAGAATTTATCCTGGAGTTTGAAGGCTTTTCCACAGTGAAAATTTTCAATAACATGGCCCTAACTCATTCCTCTTAGCAGCTTAGACTCCTCACAGATCAAATGATGCCTGTCCACCTTCACATATTTTTGCTAATGAGAAATAGCAGTCTTTCTTGACCTATAATGATGAATTTTATGCTTGAATCTTTTAGGTATAGAGTTTTCTTAAAAAATATCTGCTGTGAGTAAGACAATACAACTTCCACAGCAGCTTAGGAACTTCAGCAACTGTGACTACTTCACCCTTTCTGTATGATCATGCATAGCCTGTAAACAGAAAAGATTCAATAAAAGCAGTCATGCACTGAATCAACTAAGATGGGCTCGTTGGGGCTCACAGAGACAGAACAGATAATCACAGATCCTGCATGAGTCGGGGCTAGGTCCCCTGCATATATATTTTGATTGTGTAACTTGGTGTTTTGTGGAAATCCTAACAGCTGGGAGTTGGAGATATCCCTTGGGACCCTTTTCCTCTTACTAGGTTGATGTGTTCAGCCTTTATATGAACATTTGTGCCTAGTCTTATTGTAACTTGTTATAATAGTTCAGTTGATATTCCAGGGAAACCAATTCTTTTCTGAAGGGAAATGGAGGAGGAGTGGATCTGGGGGAAAGGGTAGATGGTGGGGGCACTGGGAGGTATGGAGGGAGAAGAAACTGTGGTCAGGATGTAATTTATAAGATAAGCAAATTAGGAAAAAGAGTCCTAAAAATAAATATCCCTCTAGAATAAAGATAGGCCCAGGGAGACCTTTTGAAATATTCATTTTCTACGTGTTTCAAAGCATTTAAAATTATCTCCTTGAGAATCCCATTGCTTTCAGTGAAATACTTATTTTTATCTCCCTGCTATAGAAGATAACACAATGACTGGCAGTCACTCCAGTGCACTGATTGAGAAGATAATCCCATGCCTCTGCCACCAGGTGTTACAATCCAGGAAGGAAAAACTTCCGACCATGCTCTATAGCTTGGTAAATTATTTACTTCAGTGTAATTGAAAGTGTTTATGTCACCTTGTACACTCTGAGGCATCCCACTGGCAATCTGGCTTCACAGTGACAGGCAAATCTTAGGGAGCAACAGTAACATTAACTTGTCTACTCTTACATACTTTATTGTTTTCCACTCACACCTAGAGAAAGGTCAATTAGAAACACAGGAGTAATGAAGACAGAGACTCAAAGGCAGAAGGCACATTAAATGAGCAAGATGAATGAATTTTATTTACTTAAATTCTAGGGACAATTTATGGGCAAAAGAAAACTGTCTGTGGCACTTATGCCTCTGTTAAGAAGCAGTAAGACAAATAGCATGGAAATAAATTTAAATCAACTAAGTAGAAAGATTAAAAAATTATTTCACTTAAAATTCAGACTAGGATTTAGACCGAAAAACTACTACCTTTCCATATTAATGTACTAACAATTTAGACATTAGATTAAGGGCACAATTTTATACTGAGTAAAAATTTCACAGCCTTGTGTGAAAAACATTTATATTTTACATGTTATCTGTTATTTGTTTGAAAACTAAACTTAATGGGGATTTGAGAACTTTTGCTGGCTAAATGTGGCAATTGTAAGTAAGAAACTAAGGTTTGAAAAGAGAGAAAAATCAGGTTGGAACTGGCTTCTAATAATGCATTGTATGATGTATTCACTCATTATGGGATGGGCTAATAAATTTTAGAGAAGCAAGAAGATTTATATTCTTAGCTAAACTATAAGTAGCATTGAAAGTTCTTAGGGTGTGACCTAGAGAAGTAATATTCTAGTTTGAAAATGTCCCCTGAAAGGGTTCACAAAAAAGCTGTGACACCCCCAAAAGATTGCTAAAATCAGAACCAGCTTCCTTCCTTCTAGGTATCTTGTTCAATAGCGAGAAGACTGTCCAAACCAGGAAAGAGATGACAGAAATATGGTTGAAAGAGGTAAGGGATAAAATTAATGCCTCATGCCAGGCAAAAATAAAAGGGGAGGGGGTCTCCTGGCAAATAATGTAAGCTCATCCATGGAGTTGAGATATTACTATCACCAAAACAAAATCAAATTTTAACTTGGACACATTTAGCTGCTATTAGTCTTTTTAACTCAAGACAGATCTAGTGACAGGAATCTAGAGCTATCAGAGAGTGAACCACCCGGTAGTGGCTGGATGAGGCTGCCAATAAAGAAGGCTGCAAGTCACAGACATAAAGAGCTCCATGAAGATGAGGATCTGGCTGTACTATGGATTTGGCAGTTTCTAGAACATATTTGCATTAACTTAGATGGTGAATAGCTATCTTTATTTAAAGCTTAATAGTGGCCAGTGTTTGATGGACATTAAATAATGGAAATGCACACACACTGTATCAGGATGAGCGATCCAATCAATTTATCCCATTCTCTTATTGGAAAGGATGCTTAAACAGGAAGCACTTATCCTTCTCTTTCTCAGTTTTTCCTTTTGCTAGATCCTTGGAGGCATTGCTGGCTTCTGTACAAGTGGCAAATCAATGTTCTTTCCACAGCTGGAGAGGGGCATCTAAAGATAACAATTTACTTTCATTTCTGTATTTTCTTTTAAGGTTAGAGGTTTTCATCTAAATGGGTTCCAGCAATAAAACTATACCAGATAAAATCCCCAAACACAATGCAATAACCACATGAACACAGCTGTTATCATTAAGAAATCTGGAGATCAGTGATCAAAGTAATATATACTTACTGGGATAGAAATGAGTATTTTTAAATTCAGAGAAATCTGTGCAATTCTGTTGACATGTTAATAGTATGAGATATAAACTTCTTTAAAACCATTGGTCACCTCTAGATGAATGGTGTTGAACAGAAAACTAATGTTCACTTAGCAATGACTATAGAGCAACATGATTAGGGGATTTTCAAGGGAGGATCTTTTGAGGTCAAGATTAATATAGCAGCAATTACCACAGTAGCAGTAGTGATAGCCATTAGCTATTCAGCGCTAGGTTAGCTGTGCCAACAAATCTTTGATATATGCCTGTTCTCATTTACATATGAAAAACCTACACCAAGAACTACAAGATGTCCATATCTGTACCTCGCCCACCGTCCTCAAAGTCTGTCACCTGACAATTTCATTGGACAGCTATTCACCCTCTGCCTTTGTTTCACATTGTAAAAGGAATGTTGGAAAAATATTTCATTGTTAACTGCTTCAAATATACTAATATTTTATCAGTAATTTTTTAAGTTAATAAGTAGTCCATGAAAATAAATTGGAATTTTAGTTTGTTATATATGCAAGAATATAATGCCCTAAAAGCTTGTTTTGTAAATAGGGAGAGTTTTTTTTTTCTCTTTTTTTATTATGAATAAAGTCACATTTTCTATCCGTGTATATCCTTATTCAAGGGTTTAAAAAAAGAACAAACTAAAAACAAACTGTCACAACTTGTAGTATGTACAGTCCCAGTCAGGCTGAGACCCATTGAGGCAAGAAGGTACTGGAAATGAGTTGCACTCCAAAGAAAGCTGGAACTAACAGGGAAGTACCATTACCCAGCATGTAATAAATTCCTAATAAGGCTAGTAGAATCCTATTGTGGGCTTTCACTAAGTAAAATCTGCTTCTATCTAGCAGTCCAGCATGCTCCTGATTGCTACCTGTGCAGCCTTCTATTGGCTGGTTTAGATGCAAAGGGAGATATGAGTATACAAATCATTTCCATTTTTCTACAGTAAGGAAAAATGCATCCTGACCCAACATGTGGACCCTGATGGTAAGTTATGCATGCTACACATATTACAATCATCCTCCATATCTGCATAAATTCCTAAATTAAATTATACTGTTTATTGAAGACAAAAAGTGATCCCTCCATCACCAAGTAGCTGTAACTGCAGTGACTTTACCTGTGCTAAGAACATTATCTAGAATCGTGGCTCCTGGACTTCCAGGAGTCTTCTTTCCTCTGCTACCCTCCCTGTAATAAATGATGTTTATGGTTAACTTATTCTTTCCTGAGTTCATCTTTATGGCATGAGATGCTACAGAGTGATGCCTCTCCCCATAGATCCCACTTTCTGTTGTATTGCCAATTATTTGTATGATTTGTCTAATCAAAAAGCTATATGAAATTGCTGACATTTGACTGAATTTGACCTGTGGCTATTTTTGATGTTTAAACTCTGCTCTTGGAAAAATCCGAGTTTCCTTTTCATATTTTATTTACCAACTTTAAAGCAGTGGAATCTCCCACAAGACAAGGAGAAAGTCTGTCACTGTCAAGATCAGTCTGACTTTTCCTAAAGTCTACCCACAACATCTTCAAAACTGGCTTTCCCACAGTAGTCTTATGTTGGTATTTTAAATGATATATTACTTTTCAGTCATTTTAGGGGATTTTAACATCTGAGAATGCTTCGCCTGTGGCAGGATGTGTGGACTCTGTTCATTGTGAGGTCAAGGGGAAACTATATATAACAAGGCATGGGATTAAAATTCAAGGCAGCAAATGCCACATTCCCTCCAGTTGCACATAGCACATGCTTCACAGCCTCTGTTACAGGGGAGTGTATCCTCAGATACTTAGCATTGCTTTTTGATGGGGACATTCAAATCTCCATCTTATGATATTTTTTGACATATGAAGTCTATTCTCACTGTCTGTAGCCAGCCTAGTTTGCAATAACTGGGAAGAATTTTGTGTTACTGTCTAGTACTTACTATATATTGTTCAACACACCCTACACCATCCCTCTACCATTACTCTTAACCAGTATCCGGTAACTACCAATCTACTATGTCCACTGGTGTCACCTATATTAGAACAAAGAACAGGTAGCCCTTGTCTTCCATACTCTAGTTATTTTTCTTAACACAAAGTCATCATTTCTATTCACATTGTTACAAATAATAAAATGCCATATCTTATTACGGAAGAGTGTACTATTATGTATATAAATCACATGGCTTCCCTTCCATTCATCGATTGATGAACACTGAGTTGATTCAACTATTTGGATTCTATGTGTAGCTCTGCTTTCATGCTTCTTGCATTTGTGGTGGCCATTGTACATGTGTGGGCATTAGCTGTGGCCTACTGTGATTTCTTCATCTGTACCTGAGCCTAACCTGGCTTTAGGAGCTTTAGATTTTATCTTTTATGTTTTATTACTGTATTTTTTTTAGCTATCCTGAATGTTTTGCTTTCTTATATGAAGTCTGATATTGATTTTCAAAAAACAATAAAAAGAAGTTAAAATAAAATAAAACAAAATGAAGGGCAATACATCATAAAACCACACACAAAGGTTTGTATGGAGCTAAAGAATACTCATCATGGTTCAACTGTGAGTTCATTATGTATGACTTTATAGCTGAATCTAGTAATGACACAGCTTATCTTCAGTAGATGGGAAAACATGACCAGCAATTGCTGACTGATACCTACTCAAGGCTCAGAAGGAATTTGTGTTGTCTGGGTGGGCATGCTCGTCAGTTTGTTTTTCTAATTTGGCTTTTGGGGTTGCATATATTTGCAGCCCACAACATGATGTTGGCCAGTTTCTTTTTAGGAGAAACAGATGTCTGCTTGGTGTTCTAGATGTAACTTTTAATATGCATGTCATGCATGATCACCAAGCACTGAACAATATTCATGATTCCAGCCTGCTCCAATGTTTGTTCCTAAACCTGCTCCTTGTTTTCAGCTTTGCATTCTCCAGTTCTGCAGCTGGCTAGCATGCCAGCATTGAAACGATGCTGAAGAGCAAAACTTGATTCTGCTTGAAAAGTAGTGCCATGTTTTGAAATCTATTTTAAAGTCACAGTTATGTTCTCTCAATGCATTTGTTAAATGAAACAATGCTATCCCATGGCTACCTTAAAAAAAAAGGAGTTAAAATGAACAGGCATGGCTAGAAGTCCACATTGTAGGGCACTCTCATCTAGAGGAGGGAAAACAGGAAGAGCCACCTCTAGAATCTAAGATTTGCAGTTTATCTATGGTTCTGTCCCTTTGTATCAGCCTATAGCATTACCAGTGACATTCTCTGCTTTGCTTTTCCAGATGCATCCTTTCTGTAAGAATTTATTATACTGGCTTACACAGAAGCAAGGCTGCATAACCCTAGCTCCAACCAAAGTTGTCCTCACTGGACACATGGAAAAGAGTGTTTCAGGACTTGCTCTCAAAAAGAAAACACAGCTGGTCATGGACAAGTCTTCATACAGCCCAAAGGCTCTCATTCAGAATCATTGTCAGATATACAGGTAGGGCAGCTTGACCTTGAAAATGTTGCAGTGTGTTGTTTAACAATACAGGCATTTTAGTAACCTTTCTCATGAAGACCCAGAACATCATTGCGAAAATCAGGAAACTTCTAGAAAGGAAATGGTTTTTCTGTGGGACTAAATATAGGCCAGAGTAGATGTGAGTAGTTTTCATTGCAGGGCACTTTGGTATGAAGGACATACCTAGTATATTAGAGGATGCAATCAATGTTTTGCAATGTTTTCGTCTCTTATTAACTGTGCCAAAACCTTTTAGAAGATTGGAGAAAGGGGATTTAAAGGGACATTTTATGAAATTTACTAGATCTCTTTAGAAAGCCATCTTTAGTACTTTTAAAAGGTATTGATGGCATGATAAGGCCACAGAGCTTTCTACTCTCAGAAAAACTGACCAGTGATGTCATTTTATAAAAGTGTTTACTTATCTTATAATTCCAAGAACATGCTAATAATATGTCAGTCCCCATTTTATTTACAAACCCCCAGAAAGCAAGTTTTCCCAGTGCTGTAGAGTGCATTCAGGCATACAATCACACTTGCAAATTTTATTTTTGGGGCAGTCTACCTCTCAACAATGCCCCTGCACTACACCTGCCAAAAGCTGCATTGACTCACATGCTAAAAGGAAAAATAGGTGTCATCATCTTTTTCCTGGGCTGACACAGCTTACGCCAAAGTTCAATTTCTGAATAAAAGGGCAGCTTATTACTCAGAAAAGGCTCCTTCCAATTCCATTTGAGATGTGTCACTAGCCTGTGCTTCTGGAAAGATCTGACATAGACCCTGACTTAGTTCCTAGCTTGCCACAAGATAGAAGTGAGCAGTAGAGGATGCATGATTTAGACATCCATATAGTTCCTTCCCATTCATAAGATTCTGGGAAGTAGTGGGAGGTATAGGGATGGAGATTAAGTTCTATGAAAACTCCTAAACATCAGTTGAAAAGCTTTGGAATAGTTGAATGCAGTCATGTGCCAGAAGGATGAGAAACCCCAAACCCCACAGGGACAGGAGCTCTTTCTCTATGTACCTATATATCTTGCATACATTATAGTCTTCATGATAAGGCAATAAACATAAGGTGAATGCCTTTCTAAGTTTGGAGAACCATTTTATTTGATTGTCTAGCTTAATTGATGGAAGGGGCTACATTAGCAATGGATTAATAGCTTGAAATTTTTCTGTTGGTATCTGAAGTGGGTTAGCCATATGGGACTTTTTTTTAAAAACCAATGCATAACAATGGAAGGTCCTGGGAATGAGTATCAATAATGATTGTTTTGTGGGATATTCAGGTGATTTCTAGGCAATTGGATAATTGTACATCATCATCTGAAAGTACCCAGCACTGCAATATTACATTGAATTGAGATTAATAAGCCATTGAAATTTTAGAGAAATAAACTCTCATGTGTATGATTCTGAACTAAATTGGCAGTACTTGAATGGAAAAAGCTTTTTAGCCACTAGGACCTGTACTATCCATTCCCTTCTGGGAAAGGGCTCTCCATGGTGCAAGACCAGCCCAGGCTCTTTGATGCAGGACCTGACATGTCACCTCCCTTGTTCTTTCCAGCTTAGCCCCTCCTTCTGTGCTATGGCAACTAACATCATCCTAATGTATTTACTGTGAATTTTCACTCAACTTTTTTCCTTTTATGTCAAGGACTTCACAGAGACCTTTTCAGACTCAAATATCCATTTAGTTGAGTGTGTTAAAACAGGGTAATTGACATAATAGTTGTCTGCTTCTATTTCCATGCTTTGCCTTTAGTATATCTACATTTTATAGAATTATCTATTATATTTAATGTTTAAATTTTATGAAAACTTGCATGTATTCAATTTTTACATTCTCAGATCATGTGCCTATCACTCAGATAATCAGATTCAGAGCAAGTGCGTGCTCCCTCTGACCCTAGAGTTCACATGGTACACCCATGAGTATTTTGTCCACTCCATCAAGCTTTGTGGAGAAAAAAATTGCTAGTTCCATTAAATTCCACTAAGCAGAGCCATTGAAGTCTTTTAAAACACAATCCTAGGTTTTCTTTAGTTTTACTTTCCAGGGTTTACCCTGTGACCCAGCAGGAGATCTTTTTAAATCAAAACACTTAGCATTTCTCAGGGTCAAACTTTATCCTGAAAGAGCTAAATATAGTTACTGAAGGGCAGCTCTACTCAGCACCAACTTGTGAGGTAATGATCCTTATCTTCAGCTCAGAGCCTGCATACTTCAGGCAGGGAGAGTGTGAGGCAGAGCACAATGCATTAAAGACCACAAATTCATCAAGTGTACAGAGTTAAACAAAAAAAATATAAAAATTAATTTTAAAAATGGCAGCCCAAGATGGTCCACAGGACACTGTTCATCCATAGGGGCAAATGCATTTTTTTCAATGTAATGCTGGCAGGGCTCTTTAATATCTGGGCTGCCTTGGAGGCAACAAGTCCTGGATATATGAGGCTACCACTTGAGTCTAGTTGGTATCTTGAAAAGTAATCCTAAAATCCCAGGCAGAGGAAATGACAAAGAATAGAATACAATATTAGTGGAACATTAGAGAAAGAAAAGAATCAGAGACACCAATGAATGTTAGACTTGAGATCCATGGCTTTATGTTGGAGACACCTCTACTTATTCTCACATCTTTGATTCTGCCTAATACAGAACAAATCAATTCTCTTTTTCTTAGTTTCTTTTTTTGGTTATGATCAAGGCAACTTATAAAAAATATACTTAATTGGCTTAGAGTTTCAGAATGTGACAGCCCATGATGGTAGAGCAAAGGCATAGTAGCAGTAACCCTTAAGAACTCACATCTTGATCCATATATTAGGAGGCAAATGGCAAGAGTAACACTGGGAATGAGTGTCTGATAAAACCTTGAAGCCTACCCCAACTGACTCACCTCCTTCAACAAGGCCACACTTCCTAATTCTTCCTAAACAAATCCACCAACTGGGAGAAGAGTATTCAAATATGTGAGCCTATTAGAACTATTCTCATTCTATGCACAACAGTACTATTAGATTCCAGGGTCTAGGTTATGGGTCTTACTTATATATCTCCTCTCAAAATTGGGAGAGCAGATAAGCAACTTCCAGGAAAACTTGCCCCTTGGGAAAGAAATAGAGATAAGTCAGAAGACCTCACATGACCAGGGCTTAGCATATATCGGGGAACAAGACTCTCTTTTCCATCATTTTCTGATCTGGGGACTGTGCCTGCACACAGAATAACATAAGTTTTACTTATTACTGTAGAAGTAGCAGTTGCTCTTGTGTCTTTGAATTCAAAGGCCTTTAGGTAAAGATGAAATAATCTCAGAAGGTTTTTAATCACCTTTTCCCCATGTTTTATCCCCTTACTTGTTAATACTGAAGAATATCAGGATTGAGTCCTGGCAACTTGCACGTTCTCTGTGTTCTGGTTTCTAAAAGGGTAAAGAATGTCACAGAGAGGCCAACAATTAGGTGAATTTGGGAAACACTGGTGGTTCTAGGAAAAGTATCTTATCTTGCTCATTAAAAAATGAGACAAGTTTTACTTGTACCACAACCAGTAACTCCTCTATAGTTCTCAGAACATATTTAATGTCTCTGTGGAACTGAGGGGATTATATACAGGTCTTTTATGTGCCCATGGAAACAAAGCATGTGGTTAAACTGGATATACTCCACAATCGTATGAGATCTTTACAAGCTGGTAGTGCTTGACAACTTGTAACATGAGGTTTCTGGCCCAGCTGTCAGAGGTTCAGACCCATAGACCAGCAGTCCCAGACTACCTAGCCCCACAGTCCAGGACTGTCCACCCTTCTTAGTTCCCCCCCTCAAAAAAATGACTCAGATACTTATATTAATTACATGCTGCTCAGCCTATGGCTCAGGCATATTGCTAGCTAGCTCTTTCATCTTAATTTAAACATTTTCCATTATTCTGTTTTGCCATGTGGCCCATGGTTTACCTGTTTTGTTAAGTCTTATTTCTTTGATGGCTGGATCATGTCTCTCTCTGATTCCACCCTCCTTTTCCTACCTATTCTTTGATTTCCCTGCCTACTCCTATGGTGCCTGTCATGGGCCAAAACAGTTTCTTTATTTAAAGAATGATATTCACAGCAAACAGAAAAACATTCCCATATCACTTCTTATTTTCTATCTAGTCAAAAAGGAAGGTTTCAATTTCAACAAAGCAAAATTACATATAACAGAACAGCTATCAAGCAACAATTATAGTTACAATATCTAGTCTATTTGTATTTAATAAAATCAAAGAAAATATTCTTTATCATCTACTTTATCCTGTGAGTCTAAAGTTTTATAACTAATACACTTTTTATAATAACTAAAGAAAACTACATATAATTATCTAATCTTCAACTACATCGAAGACCACAGAAGGATATAATATTACTGAAGAAAACAGAAAGTACAAGTAACTGCCAAGATGTAGAAGTGATAGAGTTGACATCTGTCTGCCTGGACAGTCACCCAAAGTTTCTTTGTAATGTTGAAGTATCCATGTTCAGCCTATAGGACTAAAGTCTTTGGCATACCTTTCAGTGAAGCAGGAAATCCAAAAGACTACTCTGCCCATTTTGCCATAGTTTCTCCATCACTTCTCCTTGTGTCTTACAGAATGTCTGGCAGTTTCTCCGTGAAGCAGGTACCTGAAGGATCATCTGGGCTTGTTCTGCCAAAGTTCAGAGGTCACTTTCCTATCATTCCTGCATGTTAAGTTTATATAGCATACTGTTAAGCAGTCAATACAAAAAAAAAGTTTCTTGTCCATTGGCTAACTGTTGCCACAAAGTAAATTCCATATGGAGTTTCTTCAATGCCCATAATTCTCTTGAAGTAGATTGTTGGTGCTGCCAAAAGCAAACCTGTCTGGCTGTCCAAAAAAGCCTAAGTTCTTAAAATATTTTAAATGCCATATTCTGCAGGTCTTTGAAGTGTTTGAAGATTACCTATCTAACTGAAATATATCTTTGTATACCTACAAAAATCCTAACTAACGACTATAAGTTTAGTTATTACAGACAACTATTAACCAGCTTTTTAAATTATACATTGCAATTTTAAATGAGTTAGATAAACATTATACCTGAAACAAGTGTAGAAAAATACATACAGCATAAGAAAATTGACCTTAAACTTGTATCAATAAACAAAAATCCATACCAATTTCAAATATTTTGAGATTAACAGCTGATTTTTGGATTAGAGTATATTCAATGATCTATCCTTTTCAATCATTCCTATATCGTATCCCTCCCTTTTTTAGAAAGATATTAACTATAACCATTTACTATTCATAAAGAAAACAAACATTTATAAACAATATTTTGGGAATTTAGGTGTAGCTTTCTATTACCACTTCCTGCTGATTGGGACACTGACAATCTTTTGAAGGTCCTGAGGCTGAATCATCTTAGTCTGTAGCCTTGAAGCTGATGTAACCATCTTTTCAGGTGGTCTTGGTTGATGCAAACTTATTTGCCTGGAAGCAATCCACAGGTTCTCGTCTGTGGAAACAAAAGCAGAACCTGTTGCATAAGGTTTCTGACCCAGACTTTCAGGCCTAGCCCTGAGATCTTGAGCCTCTGTTCCACAGAATCACAAGATCACACAGACGCTTATTTATACTCTACTTGCTGATTGACCTGGGACCCAGGCGTATAACTTGCTATCTCTTTCCTCTGTGTGTCCTGGCATTTCATCATGATGTCTCTGCGGTATCTCTCTGGCTTCTCTTTGGTATCTCTGCTCTGTTCTTCCTGTTCCCAGAGTTTTCTAAGTTTGGTATCCCCGACCATACTTCCTGTCTGCCTTGGGCCAATCAGCATTTTTATTAAACCATTAGACAGGACAATTATTTACAATGTAACAACATAATCCCACTACAAGAACCGCTTTTCCAAAGCAACATATCCTTAGACACAAATTTCAAATCAAGATACCTTTAAAATATATGTTTGTTTAATTTAGCAGCCTTTGCAATCAATTGTCTTTCAGCATTTAGCTCATTAATAGTTAAAAAATTAAAAGAAAACACAATAACAACCACTATCCAGACTCTTTGTGTATTTTCCATCTTTATGTAGTTTATTATATTTTTATTACTCTATTTCTCTATTTTAGAGACTTTCTCTACTCTTTCCTCTCTGAAACCTAAGTATACTTTATATACATTGTAAACTGTTTAGAGGTTTTCTCCATCTGAATCTCTTTTATTACATAACCTTAAATCATTTTTCAACCAGAAGAGCTTTTAAAATGCTCCTTTAAAAACTGCCTTTACTGCTGACTCTGTCCCACTTGGCTTTTCAACATGGTGGAGGCACTGGATCCACACTTATTTTCCCAGTTCTTAGAATAGTATTAAATATTGTAGAACATCTTACCACCCTTACTCTGGAGAATTTTAGGTTCCACCAAATATAGCACTGCCATCCACTGCTCACTCTATTTGTTTGGTAACAGGGTCTCTTAAAGATCCACATAGTTTTTGCCACTAATGCTGAGTCAGGAAGCTGCTCTTAAAAGAGCTGCATCTGCTCATTGCTAGCAAACACAGCAGTCCCAAGAAAATGCTGCTACGAAGAAGCAGTCTTTGACTCTGTTTCCTTTATGGTCAATATAAACAAAAACCTTAAATCAATCATATACAGCTTGTTGCTTATACCAATTCTTCTGGGAAACTTCAGGAACCAGCCTATTGCAGCATAAGCTGCCTGCCACAAGCCTGGCACCATTTTGTAGCTTAACCTCACACTCCACTCTGTACTACAACTCATTTCAGAGATACAACTCAGAATCCACTTTTGGTTCCATTTCTGTGCTCTAGAACCATTTTAAATCTTTCTCGGGATTTATGTGGGTGTTCAGCCCACATTGAGGTAGCATCTATATTGAGGTTTCTGGCCCAGCTTTACCCCAATGTCTGGCTCTGTCCATCACCACTTATCTAGAACCAAAGTCTTAAAGAAACACTCAGATGCTTATATCAATTTCATGCTGTTTAGCCTAAGGCTTAGACATATTGCTAAATAGCTCTTTCATCTTCATTCAACCCATTTCCATTATTCTGTCTTGCCACATGGCCCGTGGCTCACCTGTGTTACTTTACATGTTACTTCTTTTGCAGCCGGATCATGTCTCTCTCTGACTCCTTCTCCTACCTATGCTCTGATTTCCCTGCCTACTCCTACAATGCTCTCTATGGGCCAAAACAGTTCCTTTATTTAAAAGATGATATTCACAGCATGTAGAAAGACATTCCCACATCAACAACTATTATACATCTCCCATTTATCCTTAATATTTTCAAGGTGAAAATTTTTAGTCCATATTGTCTAAAATGCCAGATCTTCTATTTAATATAGGATGCTATAGGAAGCACTGTCTGCATTACTTAACCTTCTGATATTAAAATACCCCTCCACAGTACATTCTTTTTTTTAGTAGTTTTTAATGTAGATTGTGTTATAACTGCTATGTTATCAGAAAGTCCACTAAATTATCAGTCTAGCTTCAAGTTTTCTTCATGACTAGCTATCACTCCCCCAAATCCAACAAAGATTCCATGAAAATACATAAGCTTTAAGGTGCCAACACACTCAATGTCCTAGCAGAAAGCTAAGTACCCTTAATAAAGATAAAAAGAAAATTCTGGCTGTTTCTAAAAAAAAATAAGGCAAGGGACTGGATGCTGAGATAAGACTTAATAGCATTTTTGACCTTTGATCTAATATAGATTTAGGTAGTCTGCTTCATTTTGATGGTATTAGCAGTGATATCAAGAAAAGAGGTTTACCAGCAGAGGGGATACTTGTGGGATTGCTGTAGAAGTGCACTTGAGATTACAGTCAGGTTCTAACCATCAGAAAAATAGTAAGCGTGCATTTTTTTCTCAGTATATGTATCTTATGGTTTGCTTTAAACGCCATTTTTGATGTTTATCTCAAGTTTAGTTGGCTACTCTCGGTCATGTATATTAGACATTGTAAATTTTTCGTTATTTATACTAAACAATCTTTTCTGTTTTCTTGGCAGTTCTGCTTCCTAAGCCTTTCATAAATACTAAATCCTTACCTAACTTATCACAGAGAAAATATAAATTGTGAAATCTCTGTCCTTACTTTTTAATTTTCAAATAAATCCACATGGCCCATTGTTATCTGTCTCAGAGAATCTTTCTTTGCCTATAGGATGCTTTTCGATATTGACGACACTTTAGAAACCACTGTACTGCTGAACGTTCTTTGTTCTGTCCTTCAGGTGTTGCTTATGGCTTATTTTTTAGTTTACTACAGCAGCTTACATTGTACAAACATTTTTTAGTACAGTCCATTTAAGTTGTTTTTAAACTTAGACTATATTTTTATTGAAATTCTATTTTTTTCATGTAACATATTCTGATTATGGTTCCTCTCTGCTCATATCACCCAGCTTCTCTCAACTGCCCACCTAGCCGATTCAAGAGTAATAATAATACTAGTAAAATGAAATTTAAAAAGCAAGAAAAGGACAAAACTAACAGGAAAAAATAGCCAAAAAATCATAAGAAGCACACACACACACACATCTCATAAAAACACAAAACTGAAAACCATAGTATATAACACAAACACCTGTAAGGTTTAAAAAAAAAATGATGCCCAGACAAAGCATTAAGACAAATTCCTCCCCCACTGCTGCAAAAACAAACAAACAAACAAACAAAAAACCCAAAAAACATTGACTTTATTTTGTGTTGACCATCTACCGCTGGGCATAAACATGCCCTTGAGTATGGTTTACTTAAAATGTCGTTTAAATTGGGCTCCCAGCTCCCTTGTTCCTTTAATAATAAAATTCTTCAAAGAATTTGGCCAATTGAATACCTGTAATTTAATGTCCAACCATCTTTAAACCAATGAAATTTGGTACTTTCTTTCAGCACTATTCAACATAACAGAAATTCCTATTTTGAAGCTCTGTATTGACTTCTGTGAGACCAGTCAAAGTGAGCATGCTCAGTCTTTATTCTTTACACACTCTTCACATATTCAAAGCTGAATATGTTATCACTCCTTTCTTGCAATTCTCCTCCATGGTTCTTCCAGAACAAAGTAATGTTTTCTTCTGTGATCCTGTCACTAGTACTGCCTATCTCATGCATGTAGCTTCAAATCTGAATCCAGATTTCAAAGTAACATCCCCAGCTATCATCTATTTCCTGTGTCACATCCATTATTTCAAATCCACTCAGTCAAAAATTAAGTTCATTGTATCTACTCCTTCTATACCCAAGAACAAAGTCTTGCTAAGCACCTTGATTAAGAATCCCATCATCTATGTAGCTCTTTTGTTTGTTCACATTTGTCAAGTGTCTTTACATGATCTCTCAACATCCCAAATACCACTTACATCCTCACTCTCATTTTTTTTTCTGTCTTGGTACACATTGCTTTTAATCTTACCTAGATCAAAACTGACATCTTCTAATGTATGTCTTGTAATTAATAATTCTTGCAGCCATTTCCCACACCATTTTATTGTTGGTGTTCACAAAGTACCTCGTCATGCTACCTGGGCATCAAGATGGTTATTGAGAAGAGCAGAGACAAAGTCTGGTAACTGCACTAAAAAACACAAATACAAATAACCTCTTCATTGCAGTATGTTTGAAACACTGGCTCAAGTATGAGGGGAAGTTGATTCTATTCTCCGTCTTTAAAACATGCCCAGTGCCTTTCATTAGGGATTGTGATTCAGCCATTTATATTATACTTCTTTCTATGCTTAACTCTCAGAGTCCCATTTGGTTGGACTTCACTACCTTGTCAGTTGTTAAAACTCTATTAGTCTACCATGATTCTGACTACTGAGCTATAGTCCTGTTATCCTAATCAACCTCAGAGGTACAGTAAATTCTAGTTATAAAAACAAAATTGCTAAAATAAAGATGTTATTAAAGTGGAAAATCACTATAGATAGATATTCCTAATAACTTCAAATAATTAAGACTACCTAATGAAACTAATGAGACATAAAGTCAATAACACTTTTAGACATAAAATTCCTAAAAAAAAAATTAAACTAATTTACAGCTGATAAGTAGAAAAGACAAACAAGAAAAAATATATAAATTTCAATTTGTGAGCTAAATAACATAGTGTGTATTTAGAGTGGCAACAGAAGAGTATAAGCACAAGTATGAAAATAATTATTACTGCGATGAGAGAATTTGGGTGATTATAGTTCCTCGTTGTTGTTTTATTGTATTCTTGAAATGTCCACAAAGCCTTAGTAATTATACAATATGTAAAAAATATATTCAGAAGAAGTTTTGAATAATATCTGTATATACTATTGATAGCACTGGTTGTTTATGAGTAATATAAATGCCTATGTATTTTTATATTATATATTTAAGATAACTTTATTAAAATAGTGGCATTAAATACTGTTTTTAATGAGCTAGAAGTGTGTTAGAGTTTGCTGAAAGTTAGCATCTGAGCTAGTAGGTAGATTCAAATTGAATTTTCTCTTCAAATCAATCCCTGGAAATAGGGGTAAAAAATAAAAGAAAGAGCTGATGATGCTGCTGTGTAGATGACTGACAAATACATGAGTACAGATGTGTGCTTTGCATGCCACGTCCTTTTGCTGTTCAATCACACCTGAATGTTAACTTCTAGATAACACACGCTACTAAAGACTGTCATTCATCTGTCCCTGATTAATTTCTCCTGTTCATTTGATAGTGTTACTCATTCTGATAGTACCTTGGAACTTTTCTTTCATCTAAGCAAATCTAGAAAGGATATATAAAACATGTGGATATAATACCCATCCATTACTTTTGGCATAGTTACTGATGTCATCACCACATTATCACATGTAGGTTTGTGAAGCTTGGTGTCTTATCTCTAGAGTTTTGAATTTATATAAATGATGTAATATACCATATTATTTAATCATCATCGAAGTTGGAATTATCACATGCCTGCCATATTCTTGGACGTATTTCTATTGAACAAAAGTTTTTGGTTTTGTTTTTAATTAAAAATAACTTATGCATATGGTTATTTTGCCTTTATGTATGTCTATGTACCACAAGCATACCTGGTGCCCAGAGAGTCCATGATAGAGCTTTGGATTGTTTGCAATTGCATTTTTTTTCCTCTTGTAGCATACCAGATCCTACTAGTGATCCTATGCTTGGTGTCCAGGAAACACTCTCAACAGTTGGCACTATATTTATTCTTGTGGCCTTTAACCTATTCTGTATATGCATGTCCTACTCTCCTTTCTAGAACAATGAGACATGGTTGATATTCTGTTATTTTCTCATATGTACCTAACTATCTCTATTGAGCCAGATAAGTACCTAGAATTGGGAGTTGTAGTTGGTTATTTCGGATAAGAGATTTGAGAAGCATCAGTCCTCCACTAAATCTTAGGGAAAAATATTTAAAAAGGAACACACTTTTCAGGAAAATATTACGGCTGTTGCATATGTGACTAACAAAGCAAAACTAAAAACTGCCCAAAGAACCACCAGTATTATGAGAGAGAAAAGAGCCTATAAACTGCACAAATTTTACAAATTCCTTTATTGTTCTGTGGACTACTAGTTCTTGCCATGTGGAAGTCTGTTTTCATTTTGTCTTGCAGAAACCAATTTTACAGGTATTCATATGAGTAGGCTGAACATCTCCCAACAGTTCTACATTAAGAAACTGAATAACGTAACAATGTAAAATTTTCAAAATAAAGAAGAATACTAACCAAAATTTAGGGGCAAACATCTATAAGCATTCATTATGTTTACTAAGAAATGCATAATATCACATTAGTTTTTACTGTTAGTCTTAGAGAAACGGGGTATATGTACTTACTCATCTCTGCAGGGAAATATAATGAAAGCCCCCCTCTGGCCTATTCAATTCAAATAGACCTGGAGTGTCTCCTTCCATCTATTTTGCCTTTCTACTTTTTTCCCTTCCTTTCTGTCTTCCTTCTCCTCTTTCTTTTTACATCTTTAATGCCTCGCTCTTTCTCTTTTTCTACTTTGTTTTCATATTTTTTTCTTGTGGTTTGTTTGGCTTGGTATATGAGACAGTGTCTCATTGTGTTTCCATGCCATCATGACTTATCATATCTACTTTGTCATTATCCTATATAATCATCTTTGATGTTGAAAGATGTCACTTATGAACCATTATACACAGCTTGAAGTTTCTACAAATACTAAGAAGGCTAGCTTCTCCTGCCATATCTAAACTGACTGGTAACAGATTACAACTACAGTTTACTAGGATGCATCATTCATAGCAATTGAAACTTTCTTCTCTTTGAAGTCCCACATACATGTATTTGTCTTTCTTCAAATGCACATAGACTTAGAAAGAATAAAACAGAAGTGGCCAATTTCTGGAAAGAACCATGGTTGATGTATTTTGCTGTCAGCTGGTGAACTTTATTTCCATAAGTGGTATGAGCTTTATTCTGTTAAAAACATGAAGCTAGAAAGTTAAACTTTCTGAAGCTCTGCATTTGCTAGAAAACTAATGGTAACTCATCACATGCCAATGAATCTGTTATCTACCAAGAAGAGTACAAATTTATACCAAGTCCTAATGTGAATAGCTATTATGCTTTTAAAAAGTGCCTAGGGCCATTCCATTCTAAGGAATGTTGTAAACTGCTCTGAAAGTGATCTGTCTATAATGACTGAAGTAAAATAAGAAATAAGTGTCATATATTCATTCCCTTAACAAGGTCTGATTTGCTGGGATTTGAAGAGATCTTTGAGAAAGAAGTCAATACTTTTGCCTTCATATCTGGTGGTCTACTTTGAAACAGATATATGTGTAGCATATGAAAAAAGACAACATGTAAAGATAGCATGACATCTGAGACTTTGTACACACAAAACTTCAGATGATAAAATACATGGTTTCCATGACAATTGTAATCTTGCCACATTGTACATTAGAATTTTTATCACCACAGCAAACATTGTAGCTGCATTTGTGAGATATTTAGAGCTATACATCTTTAGTTCCAATTGTTTGCAATACTTTTCTGAAAAAAAAATCCTTTGAGACTCTAACTCTTAAATTTTTTCCTCTATTGTTTTTGAATAATACTGGCAAGCTTGAGAAAACTACTTCAAAGACTGAAAGAGAGGCTTAGAAAAAAATAGTTTTCCTTTTGAACCCCTTTGTGTCACAGTAATAGAAACCCACGACTGAGTAATTTCCAAAGAAAGCTATTTAACTAGTTCTGGACACTGAGAAGTCTGTTTTCAAGGTTGCTGAATGTGATTGCCTTTTTGCTGTCTTGTTCCATGGCAGAAAGAAAAAAAAGGAGGGAGTATGTAGAAGAGCCTAAAAGAAGGAAGTGGAAAACAAATCCACCCTGTAATAACAGCCAGTTCTCAACAGCTAAATAAACCCATTCATGACCTGAGTATATTACAGCAGCTCCAGTCTCCCACCAATGTTCCCGTGCTTTCTCCTAAGCAAAAGACTAAGTGTTCCAACTATTGTACTAAGTATTGAGTTTTTAATATATGCTTATGGGCCTCATTAATGAGCCATTTTGTATGCTGTACAAAAATAGGCCAATTCAGCTCTCATATATATATATTTATATATATACACAAAATATATTTTGCATAACTACTACTGTAAAATTGTGCTTATATTATTGAATAGGAGTCAGTTTTTACTTTTAAGGATTTTTGCAAGTTTGGTAACACCATACATACAGTAACATGTTTCATAATTGAAATGCTTTACTCATATTAGCATATTAAGTATTAAATCATTTTTGAAGATACTGTGATAAAATATTCATTTAAAATTTTATCTTCAATAGGAGTATACATACACTTAAATAATTTCATATGACTAAAACACATGTATGCATATACCTGGATGCTGAGCTGTACTCATCATTCCATGTGACTTCACTGAACTAAGTAGCAGCTAAAGATTCCAAAATATTGTGCAAGTACAATGGAGAAAACCATTGTTTTGATAGAAAAGCTATCACACATGCTTGCAAATAGAGTGCTTAATTATAAAGTTCAATCTGACCACATAATCAGGTTAGAGTTAGACTTTAGGAAATGTGTGAACACTGTTTTACTCTACCTGGTGACTTCCTACCTAACAGAATGTCAAATGTGTGTGGCCACCTACCTTTTCCCAACAGATTTTGCCAAAGAAAAGTACATCCCAATATGAGATATTTACCTTATTTAATCAGCCAGGCAGTAGTCCCATCTCCTTGCTATAAATTACTCAAATATTACTGATTGTGACCAATGAAAATGAGATAAATCTAGTATTAGTAATTACAAGAGGAATGCAGAGTTTATGCCATGGATTAATGAGAGGATATCTTTTGCCTTTTTACTGGACATTGTCAAATCTAGACTGGCTACTTGAAACAACCATAATCCAAGTTGACACCAAGGATCTTTAGTGGTCTCACCCAACAGTGGATCATAAATTCTTTAACTAAACTGTCTGGTAAGATGTGCTCATGGGTACAATAGTGACATGAATGTACTATGAGTAACCAACCAATTTACGTTTGGATTTTAAGCCTGTTCTACCAGAAGGAAATCATACCTGATACTGTAAATCTTGTCAAAAGTCTATAGCTGGAAGGTCATAAGGTAAAGGACAAGATGTACCACTGTTATTTTGGTAAATGAGCATGCTGTCAAGCTTCTTTCTAAGTACCTGTTTTAACCAGTAGAATTCTGTTGTTCTCAGCCTACATTAAAGTTTGTTCTGGAGGTGGTGGTACCTAATGCTGATAATTTTAATGAGGAATAAATGACTGCTGAGTTCTTTTCCCTAAGAAGAATATCTATAACACCACCACTACTTCCCACCACCATTGAAAAAGGGTTGTGGGAATATAAAATGTTCCTTCCATTGCTGGATGACAGTGCTATAATGACATATAAGGTGGTCATTCATTTAATTATAAAGGAAGTCCTGTTTAAGCACCCTCTTTACTATTGCTTGGAGTCCTAGTTGGGGACATCTTCTGGGTTCTTGGAGGTTTCCTTAGCACCCACTTTCTTTCCAACCCTACAGTGGCTCCCTCTATCAAGAGATTCATTTTTCTCCCTCTATGCTGGTTGCTCCTCTCAACCATATTCTTCTCTCATGATTTGTTCCCACCTGTCCTAGATTGCTACCCATTATGATCCCAATTTATTCAAGAGATCTTCTTTATTTCCTTTTCCCAGGGGATCCCTGGATATCTCTCTTGAGTTTCTTCTATTACCACACTGTTCAGGGGTTGTAGTTTGAAGCCTGGATATTCTTTGCTTTTTGTCTAAGATCCACTTATGATGAGTATATACTATGTCTATCTTTCTGGATCTGTGTTAACTCACTCAGGCTGATATCCTCCAAATCCATTCATTTGCCTTCAAATTTTCAGATGTCATTTTTTTCTGCTTAGTAGTACTCCATTGTGTAGATGGTAGAAGCAGAGATCCATAGCTAAACACCAGCTCGAGATCCTGGTTCAGTTGAAGAGAGAGAAAGGAGAATATATATGAGCAAAGTGATCAGGATCATGAAGAAGAGACCCACAGAGATGGCTATCTGGAACTATTGGGAGCTCACTGAATCAGAAACAACGCTGACAAACTGGCAGGAAAAGGAACTAAACCTTTCAAATGTAGACAATTTTCAAATGGCATGGACAGTTTGTGGAGCCTCTTGCAGTAGGGATCAGACTATGTTCCTATGCATGAACTGGCATGTTGGAACCCAATCCCTACAGAGGAAAACCTAATCCAGCCTTGATAATGAAATGAGGGACTCAGACCTACCTTAATTGGATATGCCAGACTAAACTGACCCACCTTGGGATTCCTTGCCTTATTTGGGGAATGAATGGGGGAATGGGGTGGAGGAGGCTGAAGAAGGACTGGGAGGGACTGGGAGGAGGGAAAAGAGGGTGAGCAGGGATATATATGGAAAAAAGTTTCTAAATAAAGAAAAGAGAAAAAAAGAATATAAAAGCAGATCCAGGAACTGGCTCCTTCAAGCCCATGGCTAGTGGGAAAACATCTTTCTCAGCCTTGATACACGGGTGAGAGACTTGGTTCCACCTTAACTGGATATGCCAGACTGAATTGACTCACCTTAGGATTCTCTGCCTTCTCTGGGGTATGAAGCCGGGAAGAGGTGGGGGAGAACAAGGAGAAGGGGCAGGAAAGGGGGAAAAAGAAATATATACATTAAATATATATATGTATATATATATACATATATATATATTAAAGCCAGAGAATGGGAAGAATTGCTATGGAATGCTGTCTTCTAGAAATTGACATAGTCATTGCATTTATGAACTCTGCAGGTGTGGTAACCTACAGAAAAACTCCACAAGATCCAGCCAATCAGCATCTCAGTATGGATTCTGGAGGGTCACATGTGCCCATACCTCTAGCAGAAAATCTCATGATATATCCTGGCTTATTGAGGAGTTATTTTTTCTTCAAGGGTGTAGTAGTTGCTAAATTACACATAATACAGGAAATAGCATCATTTTTGTGCAATGCAACTTTAGCTAAACTTAGTGTGTTATTATAAAAAGAGAGAAATATGAAAGAAGTGGGGAGACGTATTGGAAAAAAGCATTTTATGAGGAATAAGGAGGGGATAAAGAGTGAGTTAATATGATCAAAATATATTATATGCATTCACAAAATTGTCAAAAACAAAATAAAGTTTATTTTACATATTTTTCTGAAAACCAAGCCTGGATGACTTAAGCAAGAGTTTAACTTTTTGTTAATTTAAATTTTCTATAATTTTCTGAAATAATTTTTAACTTATATTTTAGTTTGTAGATAATTATAATGTCAATTATCTCAGAATGTGAAAACTGTATACTTCTTTATTGCTTGGATCATTAAACAAATGCTCTACCACCAGGCCCTCTTCCAGCTAGTGCCAGGTAAAAAAGGATGATCTCCATAGAAAGTCTAGCTACTATATTGCAGAGAATAACTAGGACAGCCAACTGCCAGCTGGGGCACAAAGTCACCCTCATCTCTCAGTATGACAGTTCAGATTTATTGCTGTGGTTTGGGAATTCTAAGATCAACAATAACTCATGCACAAATTCGTAGACACTTTCAGCCCTTGGTGTCCATCACATTTGATTGAACATTGGTTATGAAAGATGCATTCCACCTTGATTTAAAACATGGAAGTGCAGAGATAGTGTGGAGATAGACAAATTGGGGTTCTGTTGGCAAGTTATTCTTTCTCTTCACTCATATCACATAGTCATAGGAATGTTATGGTTTTAACTTCATTTGCATGAAATTGTGCTATCTATAAGGTTCCAAATCGTATCACTTTTACTAAACTTACATTTTAACATTGCAAAGTTTTGCTTTCTATAGTAGTTTGATTTTTAAAGTACTTTTATTCAGCAACAATGGCAAATTTCTAAAAATATACAATGAATACATCCAGTTTTTCATTTTACTGTTATTGGACATTTTTTTTTCATTTTGGAGAATCTGCTCATTCAATTCATTAGTCAATTTGTTTATTGGCAGTTTTATTTTATTGGTATGTAATTTCTTCAGTTCCTTGTAAATTTTAGCTATTAGTTTCTTGTCTGAAATATGTGTGATAAAGATTTTCTCCCATTCAATGGATTGTCTGTATTTGTCCTAATGACAGTTTCTTTTGCTAGACAGAAAATTTTAAATTCCATGTAGTCCCATCTATTGATATCTGGGCTAGTTCCCACATTATAGACATTCTGTTCAGAAAGTTTTATCATACCTTAATATCTTAAAAAGATAATATTTATATTAAATAGTTGATGTGGGCTAGTTCCCACATTGTAGACGTTGTGTTCAGAAAGTTCTTTCTTACCTTAATATCTTAAAAAAATAATATTTATATTAAATAGTTGATGTTTCCATATAATGTATTATATTGACCTTAACTCCTCCCATACCCATTACACTCCTTATTCATAAAAATTCAATATACATTTGTATATTAAACCATGTATACAGTCTTTCTTAAGATATAGTTAAGCTATCAAGCCTAACCTCATAAATATCTTTAACAGTATTATATGTGTTTTCATTTAAAAGTTGAAGCATTTTAGATTTTACATAAAAATCTTTGGTTCATTTAAAATTGCTTTTTGTAGAATATAAAAATCTAATTTTATTTTTTTTACTTTAAAAAATATATTTGAAGTAAATAGAAAGATACTGAAATAAGGAGGAAAAATTTAATACTGATTAGGAATTGGATAATATGAAGGAATCTGTGAGCTAAGTGTGATAATAATACATAGCTACATATTTGATTGTTGGGACAGCATCCCTTTAGCCCAAAGTAGCCTCTAAAGCCTCAAAAGTGGCAGAAGATGACATTGAACTCCTGATCCTCCTGCCTCCACCTTCCAAGTGCTGGCTTTACAAGCTTGCCCCACCACATCTGGTGTGAGTAGTTCTGAGGCTAGAGACCAGAACCTCATATATATTAGCTAACTAAGATACATTTCCAGCCCAAATATGTGATGTGTGTGTGTGTGTGTGTGTGTGTGTGTGTGTGTGTGTGTGTGTGTCAGTCCCAAGGGAATATGCTATAACTAACCCACATTAATTTTTTATCCTTATCCAAATATAAAACTGTAAAAATGAAAAAAATACTTTTGGTTGCATCAATCTTGATAAATAATTGCATCAAATGTATTATATTCATTTCTAATATTATCTCTTTCCTTCTACTTTATCTGCTTATATCTTATGTTTTATCAGCTATATTACTCATCAACTTCATATATTCTTTTTAGGAATATGCATTAAGATACACATTTATTTCTCTGTACATGTGGGATCTTTATCCACAGTGTCAACCAACTGGTTATAAAAGAATATTTGAAAAATTTTCTACCTTCATTAAACAGGTGCAAACTCATTTTTCTCAGCAGTAATCTCTGACACTGCAGTATGGCAACTATTTAGACAATGCTTACACTGTACTTGATATGGCAAGTCACCTAGAAATGGTATAAAGTACATAAAAGGATTCCATAAGTTGCATGAAAATACTACGACCCTGTAACATAAGAGCATGTTAAGAGAGCAGGGACTTATTATCCCTCAGGGTGAAGTCCCTCTTGGATTTCAAACACTTACTGTATGTTTCTTTCAAATTCTAATATATAAACACACAATGGTAACTTCTTATAAGCTATATCATGATATCCATTTTTCTAAATTTTTACATATATGGAAGTTATTAATAATTTACATAATTGTGTTTTGACTTACTGAAATAATACCTTTTAAATGGCAGTAATATTTCAAAATTTGTCAAGACTAGGTTTTATAAATATTTCTCAGTTGAGAATATCAAAGACAATAATTATATGATATTGTTGAACATATTAAATAAATGGAAAACTGGAAGTGTTCAGTATCTTTCAGAGGTCAATGAAATATGCTAGAGCTTTGTTCTTGACTTCCTTATTGTTATTTTTGACTTTTTTACTTGATATTTTAAATACTGTGAGGAGAATGGTGTCAACATTCTCCACAATGGTATCTCTTTGCATCACTCTTTATAAATCTAATGTTTTGTGGTGTTATCATTCTGCTGTCCTCTGTAACTCACTGTGTGGCCCAGACTGGCCTTAAGCTCACAGTCCTGTATTGGACTCCAGTCCACATGTTACAAAGCATTACTCTCAGCCTGGCTTGCCCCTTTTCAACAGCAGTGACTTCACTGAAATGAGAAGACTGCCTTTATTACTGCATGTGCTTTCACTTAAATGTTCTTTTAGTGAGGGTACAACTATTTCATTTTAAATATCTGAAAGTTTTCAGATTTTCTATCTTTTAATTTTGAATGTATCTCTTACAACCAAAGATTTTCTAAGATTCATTTTATAATCCTTACTTTTAAGTCTACACTTTGTATGATGACAGTCAGACTTGCTGTGACTGCTAGTGTGTTTGAATTCTCTCATTTTTCTGTTTGCTCCAGTAATATTTTATTTACCTTCTTTCTCAGTTTCATTTCAAGTGACTTATTGTAGTCTCTAATTTCTCAGTTATTTTTATTTATTTGACATGCTTGGAAATGTACTATTTGTTTATTCTTTTAACAAATTTAACACTCAAGATTAAGTATAGTATTTTATTCTACTTATGAACAATTGACTTAAGATGGCAGATATCTTAATTCTAGTCACCCAGGTGTATTTGTCATTTTTCAGCATTTTTGTTTCAACATATTTATTTTTTCAGAATGTAGACACTGTTACTATTTTCAAAAGTTAGTTTCTGCACCCTGGACTGACCCTTTGGATCCCACGCCACCTAGAGGAACACCTGACTCACTCTTGAGGGAGAGGGGAAAGAACTGGATTTGGCCAGAGGTGGAGACTGATCTAAGCATTAATGGGTCAGTGGGACCATAGGACTGTATGCTCCCTGCCCAGGGAGGGGATGGGGAGTTGCAGAGGAAAAAAAAAAAAAAAAAGTG